>APFE030679362.1:0-109656 GCA_000404065.3 Pinus taeda
AATCATAATGAAATTTCATTATCCTTGGCCAAAACCCTGGCCAATCCGCCAAGTGAGCCTTCACCGCTCACCTCCAGGCCATACGTTACAATGAAGTCCTTCCAGCCTTTTATAGGCTCCATTACATATAATACCACGGGCAGAATACCATGGGTGCACAATACCATGTGCCCCAAAACCATCACTATTTAACCTGGTCAACTTTTGACTCTATCGCAAGTCAAGTTTACCTAACAACTCCCTCCCTTAAACTTGACTTGGGGTTCCTTGACTAACTCCAGCCAAACCTGCTAAGTGAGACAATCTCGCTCACTCTAGCTCTTACCCCCCTCAGAGTTTTAACCGGGGTATTGTTAACCCGACATCCCCCCCTATCACCTAGGTCTAACCCAAACTTTTCCGGTGATCACCGAGGGGTACACATGCCTTACCAAGTCTTACAGTAGTATGCCCATTTACGTGTACTAATTTTGACTTCATTAATTTTTTTTTTTTTGTTTACTGCTGCTGTGATTTTGATCCATCCTCTCTCAATAGGTGACGGGTTCAATTCTTGATCCCATCGGATTTCTCGTTTTCATGCTCACTGAATTCTTCGTGATTTCTTCCTTGATCTGTCATTTCAACTCTTGCAATGCTTTCCTCTCTGATTCCTTCAAATCAGAAACGAAGTTGCTCTACTCCTTGAATGAATTCAGCCATGGCTCTGTTACAGGACTGCTCTCTGCAACACCATTTCCATTGGGCTAAAATAAATCCTTCACTGAAGGCATACATTCGAAGCCCAAACCCTCAACCATGGCTCTGATACCAATTGTTAATAAATTTACCCAAGAACATAAATTAATTATGGAGAATTATTGAGAGAAACAAATATTAAAATAACCAGCAGCAACCATAAACACATAAACACAACAAGAACCTTGTAGATTCCATCACTAGTGGCCTCACGTAGCAGAAAACCAACAATTTCCGAAGCCGCATGAACAATTTTCTTCTACTGACCTTTTTAAATAGCCGCATGAATCCCGAAAAAATTGTTAACATGTTCCAAACCGGTAAATATCGCAAATGCACTACGATACCTGGTAGTTACAGCACTATCTTTTGCACATTCTCCTCGAGGTTTTTCCATGTACAATTGTTCCACCATTATTTTCAAACCCAGATCTGTAAAAAGGCTGCATTGATCTCATCAGGCACTATCAACCCCTGGCATCAAAAAATCCCTTTGAAGCCAATATCTGGCTCTGATACCAGTTGTTAGACCAAAGCATACATAACACACAACGGATTTATACTTATAGACAGACAAATGGAGAAACAACAACATTACTTAATCAGAAATAGCGGAATAGAGAAAACAATCACTGGAGAACAGAAATCACTTTGCATTACATTACAAGATTGGGCCTTGGATTTTAATTTGAACATTATTTAATTGTTTTGATTTATTAGGAGCTAAATTTTTTCAACCATCAAGTTGTGCTCAACTTATTTTTATTAGTCATAAAACCTTTCTTGAAATTAAGTGTAGGAAAACTAACTATGTACTTGACCAAGGGTGTCATATCATTCTTCAATGCATGACCTTTCTTTATTACTAGACCAACATGTGCGCATTCATCATGATAGTGCATTTGTAATGTGCATGGTAATATTTTTCGTTGGATATTATTTGTAATGTGAATGGAAGCATTTTTCATTCATATGTGTATTATTTGATATTGGTGAGGTGAACTTTGAAAGAGATAATGCTTGCAGCCATTTATATGTAGAGTGAGTTAATCACTCCAATTTGGAATTGGATTACAACTTGATGACCATGACCTAGGACCAAGCAATCTTGTTTGTTCCCTGAACAAACACGTATAAAATAAGACTCTTAATCAATGTCATCATGTCAACTTCAATTCCACATGTTTAATATTAGGATGTTTCATCTACATGTCTCACATGGAAGGCATTCCTTCTATGTTAAGAGCCACAAAGGGAAAGTTTGGATAGGCATTTCTATGTTATGTTGTTACACTAATGGAAGTATGTTGTTCACGTGTTCTGGGTGATCAATGTTGTGTCATCAGCTATTATAAGTGTGTGATCATGCTCAATTTTTGTCTTTTTTCACTTTGGATTTATTGATACCACACTTAGCTAAATTCCGATAAGTACATTCTTGAGCAATTTCTGTATATGGAATTTGTACACATCTTCGTTTATGCTTCTACATCGTATATGCGCAAATTCCATATACATAAATTGCGCATATATGAAAACTGGGCATAGACGGAAGATGTGCACATATACAGAAACTGGGCATATACGGAAGATATGCACAAATCTTCCGTATATGCCCAGTTTCCGTATATGCGCAATTTATGTATATTGAATTTGCGTGTATACGGAAACTGGGCATATATGGAAACTGAGCATATACGGAAGATGTGTGCGTCTTCTGTATATGCACCGTTTCCGTATATGCGCAATTTCAAGATATGGAATTTGTACACATCTTCGTTATTGCTTCTGCATCGTATATGCGCAAATTCCATATACATAAATTGCGCATATACGGAAACTGTGCATATACGGAAGATGTGCGCATATACGGAAACTGGGTATATACGAAAGATTTTCGCATATACGGAAACTGGACATATACGGAAGATATGCACAAATCTTCCATATATGCCCAGTTTTGGTATATGCGCAATTTTTGTATATTGAATTTGTGCGTATACGGAAACTGGGCATATACGGAAGATGGGCGCGTTTTCCGTATATGCACCGTTTCCGTATATGCTTAATTTCAAGATGTGGAATTTGTACACATCTTCGTTATTGCTTCAGCATCGTATATGCGCAAATTCCATATACATAAATTGCGCATATACGGAAACTCTGCATATACGGAAGATGTGCGCATATACGGAAACTGGGCATATACGGAAGATATGCACAAATCTTCCGTATATGCCCAGTTTCCATATATGCGCAATTTCTGTATATTGAATTTGCAAGTATACAATGCAGATACATGAATTTTCCTGTATGTGCATATCATCCGTATATGCACGTCGTTCATGTATATTCCTTTATGTTACAGAAACTGCGCATATACGGAAACTGTGCATATACGGAAGATGTGCGCATATACGGAATCTGGGCATATATGGAAGATATGCGCGTGTCTTCCGTATATCCCTAACTTTCCTCTATGTGCATATCTTCCGTATATGCACGTCGTTCATGCATCTTTATTTATGTTACAGAAACTGCGCATATACGGAAACTGTGCATATACGGAAGATGTGCGCATATACGGAAACTGGGCATATACGGAAGACATGCGCAACGTATATGCGTAAATTTCATATACATAAATTGCGCATATAAAGAAACTGTGCATATATGGAAGATGTGCGCATATACGAAAACTGGGCATATATAGAAGATGTGTGCGTGTCTTTCGTATATGCACAGTTTCCGTATATGCGCAATTTTTGTATATGGAATTTGTACACATCTTCGTTTATGCTTCTACATCGTATATGCGCAAATTCCATATACATAAATTGCGCATATACGGAAACTGAGCATATACGGAAGATGTGCACATATACGGAAACTGGGCATATACGGAAGATATGCACAAATCTTCCGTATATGCCCAGTTTCTGTATATGCGTAATTTCTGTATATTGAATTTGCGCGTATACGATGCAGATACATGAACTTTCCTGTATGTGCATATCATCCGTATATGCACGTCGTTCATGTATATTTTTTATGTTACAAAAACTGCGCATATACGGAAACTGTGCATATACGGAAGATGTGCGCATATACGGAAACTGGGGATATACGAAAGATATGCGCGTGTCTTCCATATATCCCTAACTTTCCTGTATGTGTATATCTTCCGTATATGCACGTCGTTCATGCATCTTCATTTATGTTACAGAAACTGCGCATATACGGAAACTGTGCATATACGGAAGATGTGGGCATATACGGAAACTGGGCATATACGGAAGACATGCGCATCGTATATGCGCAAATTTCATATACATAAATTGCGCAGATACAGAAACTGTGCATATATGGAAGATGTGCGGATATACGGAAACTGGGCATATATAGAAGATGTGTGTGTGTCTTTCGTATATGCACAGTTTCCGTATATGCGCAATTTCTGTATATGGAATTTGTACACATGTTCGTTTATGCTTCTACATCATATATGCGCAAATTCCATATACATAAATTGCGCATATACGAAAACTGGGCATATACGGAAGATGTGCGCATATACGGAAACTGGGCATATACGGAAGATATGCACAAATCTTCCGTATATGCCCAGTTTCTGTATATGCGTAATTTCTGTATATTGAATTTGCGCGTATACGGAAACTGGGCATATACGGAAGATGTGCGCGTCTTCCGTATATGCACCGTTTCCGTATATGCGCAATTTCAAGATATGGAATTTGTACACATCTTCGTTATTGCTTCTGCATCGTATATACGCAAATTCCATATACATAAATTGCGCATATACGGAAACTATGCATATACGGAAGATGTGCGCATATACGGACACTGGGCATATACGGAAGATTTCCGCATATACGAAAACTTCGCATATACAGAAGATATGCACAAATCTTCCGTATATGCCCAGTTTTCGTATATGCGCAATTTCTGTATATTGAATTTGCGGGTATACGGAAACTGGGCATATACGGAAGATGTGCGTGTCTTCCATATATGCACCGTTTCCGTATATGCGCAATTTCAAGATATGGAATTTGTACACATCTTCGTTATTGCTTCTACATCGTATATGCGCAAATTCCATATACATAAATTGCGCATATACAGAAACTATGCATATACGGAAGATGTGCGCATATACGGAAACTGGGCATATACGGAAGATTTCCGCATATACGGAAACTGGGCATATACGGAAGATATGCACAAATCTTCCGTATATGCCCAGTTTTCGTATATTGAATTTGCGCGTATACGATGCAGATACATGAACTTTCTTATATGTGCATATCATCCGTATATGCACGTCGTTCATGTATATTCCTTTATGTTACAGAAACTGCGCATATACAGAAACTGTGCATATACGGAAGATGTGCGCATATACGGAAATTGGGCATATACGGAAGATATGCGTGTGTTTTCCGTATATCCCTAACTTTCCTGTATGTGCATATCTTCTGTATATGCACGTCGTTCATGCATCTTCATTTATGTTACAGAAACTGCGCATATACGGAAACTGTGCATATACGGAAGATGTGCGCATATACGAAAACTGGGCATATACGGAAGACATGCGCATCGTATATGCGCAAATTTCATATACATAAATTGCGCATATACGGAAACTGTGCATATATGGAAGGTGTGCGCATATACGGAAACTGGGCATATACAGAAGATGTGTGCGTGTCTTTCGTATATGCACAGTTTCCGTATATGCGCAATTTCTGTATATGGAATTTGTACACATGTTCGTTTATGCTTCTACATCGTATATGCGCAAATTCCGTATATCTTCCGTATATGCCCAGTTTCCGTATATGCGCACATCTTTCGTATATGCACAGTTTTCGTATATGCGCAGTTTCTGTAACATAAATGAAGATGCATGAACGACGTGCATATACGGAAGATATGCACATACAGGAAAGTTAGAGATATACGAAAGACACGCGCATATTTTCCATATATGCCCAGTTTCCGTATATGCGCACATCTTCCGTATATGCACAGTTTCTGTATATGCGCAGTTTCTGTAACATAAAGGAATATACATGAACGACGTGCATATACGGATGCTTCCGTATATGCACGTCGTTCATGTATCTGCATCGTAGATGCGCAAATTCCATATACAAAAATTGCCCATATACGGAAACTGTGCATATACGGAAGATAGGCGCATATCTTCCGTATATGCCCAGTTTCCGTATATGCGCACATCTTCCGTATATGCCCAGTTTCCGTATATGCACACATCTTCCGTATATGCCCAGTTTCCGTATATGCGCAATTTCCATATACATAAATTGCGCATATACGGAAACTGTTGGCATATACGAAAGATGTGCGCATATACGGAAACTGGGCATATACGGAAGATGTGCACATATACGGAAACTGGGCATATACGGAAGATATGCGCGTTTCTTCCGTATATGCACAGTTTCCGTATATGCGTAATTTCTGTATATGGAATTTGCGCATCTACGATGCAGATACATGAACGACGTGCATATACGGTTGACACGCACATACGATGTAGAAGCATAAACGAAGATGTGTACAAATTCCATATACAGAAATTACGCATATACGGAAACTGGGCATATACGGAAGATTTGTGCATATCTTCCGTATATGCCCAGTTTCCGTATATGTGCACATCTTCTGTATATGCACAGTTTCCGTATATGCACAATTTATGTATATGGAATTTGTGCATATACGATGCAGAAGCATAAACGAAGATGTGTACAAATTTCATATCTTGAAATTGCGCATATACGGAAACGGTGCATATACGGAAGACGTGCACATCTTCCGTATATGCCCAGTTTCCGTATATGCGCAAATTCCATATTCATAAATTGCGCATATACGGAAATTTCATATACATAAATTGCGCATATACGGAAACTGTGCATATATGGAAGATGTGCGCATATACGGAAACTGGGCATATACAGAAGATGTGTGCGTGTCTTCCGTATATGCATAGTTTCCGTATATGCGCAATTTTTGTATATGGAATTTGTACACATCTTTGTTTATGCTTCTACATCGTATATGCGCAAATTTCATATACATAAATTGTGCATATACAGAAACTGGGCATATACGGAAGATGTGCGCATATACGGAAACTGGACATATACGGAAGATATGCACAAATCTTCCGTATATGCCCAGTTTCCGTATATGCGCAATTTCTGTATATTGAATTTGCGCGTATACGATGCAGATACATGAAATTTCCTGTATGTGCATGTCATTCGTATATGCACGTCGTTCATGTATATTCCTTTATGTTAAAGAAACTGCGCATATACGGAAACTGTGCATATACAGAAGATATGCGCGTGTCTTCCATATATCCCTAACTTTCCTGTATGTGCATATCTTCCGTATATGCACGTCGTTCATGTATCTTCGTTTATGTTACAGAAACTACGCATATACAGAAACTGTGCATATACAGAAGATGTGCGCATATACAGATGGTAAATTTGATCAAGGAGTAGTAGCTTCCTTCCAATCAGAGTTGGAGAAACTAGAGGAGGTGGTAGCCTCTAACAGGTAGGATCCCATGCACTGGTAAGAGTTTGCGCCAATGCAATATGTAAGAATATTTCAATTTTATGATGATAACAAGACAAAGACAACAACAATAGTGGATTTTCTCATTTGGGCTTTCCACCTAAAAATCTGGTGTCCCTTTGTTTTGATGTTGTGTTGCATTGTTGTGGTTTATATTCTCTTATGTTTAATGTTTATCATGGTTAACTGAATATTCCTATATCTACAACACATTGTGTTGCTAATGAAATAAGGGATCAACTAAATTTGAAAATGAAAGCATAAACTAAGTAAAATGTGAATAGGCATGAAATATTAATTCACCACCCCCCTCCCTCTCAGTATTTTTGGCAATTGGTACCATGAAAAGTCTCTCTAGTAAAACTTAACCATTTTATAGTACATCATGGACCATGGGAAAGAAGCATAATAAGAGGGGATCTCAAAGGAAGTAATCAATTCAGGAAAATTGTGACATTACAAGTGATGTATCAAATGTAGTGGAAATATTAGCAATCATAGATCAAGGACAAACAATACTAAAACAAGTCATGGATAATCAAGGTATGCCTCTACTTAATGATGCAAATTATTAATATTGGAAAGAAAGGATGAATTATAAGTTAATGGCCCTTAGAACTGATGTTTGGCATGTAGTATGTAATGGTTGCACTAAAACTTCCCCATCAAGTCAAGAATTGTAAAAGAATGGCCAGGCATTAAATGCTCCGTATTATATCCTTCTATGAGTCGGAATTTGAGAAAATTATGCACTATGAAATTGCAAAGGAGGTATGGGATAATTTACAGGCCATCCATGAAGGAAAGGGAAAAATAGTAAAGAGGGAAGTTTATTCATCAAGTAAATTGATAGGTAATCTTGATTTTCAAACATTAAATCAACCTAAAGAATAGTGTAGTCTATCAGAAGATGAGTATGATCATGAAACATCCTTCACCATATTATATGGAGTTAAATATTCAAAAGAAGAAAGGATAAAGGAAGTATTCAAACTTAGAATAAAAATTGTTTATGCTTTGAAAAGGATTGACAGTCTTGAGGTTAAGTTGCAAGAATATAAAAATAGGGATGATGATGAATCAATAAATCCTATAGAAGTAACAAAACAATTTAGTGAGAAGAAATGATATTGCGAAGTACTTGAATCCGAGATCATCTCTCTCAAATTTGATCTAGAAAATTCAGAAAAATGAAATGAAGAGATACTTCAAGTATTTTAAGAACAAGAAGATGGGATTAAAGAATAAATTATCGAGTTAAGAACATTGTTGGAAGAGGGTAGTCCTGCATCCCCAGTTGATTTCTTGTTGTTAAGAGGGTAGTCCATATAGATATGCCCAACCTTGTGACATCCTCTGCATCTAAAGGGAACCCCTTCATAGTCGAAATTCTGTCTCCGAGAGAAATTCTGCCATTAAATCGTGATGTACTCCTGTAATCCATCACTAGTATCTAGGTGTACTAGTATTCTTGCATATGCCATCTTGCCTGTCGTGAGATAGAATTTATCGTGCTCCAGGTAAGTACCCAGGGTGGTCCCTATGAGGATGTCTTCAGACCAAAATTGTAGTGGCAGGCTAGGTAGCCGGACCCAAAGAGGGCTTGCTCTAAGTTGTTTCCATTCTGGATCGAAGAAGGGAGTCCACCTGCGAAGGAGCATTGGTGCATGTTCTAGATGCCAAACCATTGAGACTACCCAATTGGTATGCACTTTCCTAGTGAAATGAAGCATGAACCATCCCCTGACAAAGGTTTGTACAAATGGTGGTTCAGCTAGATGATGACCCCAAACCTCCGTCGCCCATTGCTTCAGCCTTGAGGCACTGTAGAACCAGCCCTTGACTCTTCCCACCAATACTCGGTCGGTTGTGTCCATGGCTTTGCTCCACTGAAATTCCTCACCTAAACACAAGAAAACCTCGATAGTCTTTGATTTCAAAACCCTCTGGTTTTTTTCTTTTGGGGGTGTTTTGTAGGGTAAGGTAGGTTGGGAGTCACTCTAGATAGGGTTTGTCTGAGGTATAGGGATGTCCAAATGGGGCTCAAATGAGAAAACTCCAGAGATGAGGGGAATCTCAGTAAAATTTCTAGATGGGGGGGTGTGAAGGGTGGCACTGGATGATGCCTTGGTGCAATGGCGATAGGTTCGTTAGATTGAGCTGTCGAGGGGACACGAGAGCCGGCGGAAGCTGGAAAATAAGTGAGGCCCTCCAAGGATATTCTGAAGCTAGATTCTAGGGTTTGGTCCACAAAATTTAGGGTGGAAGGTGATAGAGGCCAAGCAGTGAGGTCTGGCAAGGAGGGGGAGACCTCCGTGAGGGTAACCACCTAACATGGAGGCCCTAAGATCGAGGAAAACGAAGCAACGATGTCAGAGAACTCACAGTCGTAGGTGTAGCCGTTTGCCAGATTTACCTAGGGAGATGTTCAAATAGAGGTACCCACTAATGGGTCCTCCCAGTAGTCGACAAGCTCCTCCATAACCGTCGCGATTTTCCCACATCATTTTCCTCCAGAACCTAGGGATGCTTGTCGTTGTTGTGACCGGGAGCGGGTGGGGTAGAGTCGAGGGGGAGGAGGGTAAAAACCTAGGCAGTAAAAGTGAAAGGATAACCTTGATGGCTCAATGACAAAGTGAGGTAAGATACAGAGCTATCGTACGGGAGGGCTGGGAGGTGCATGCGCGGGCGTACAGTGTTGCTGCAGTCTTCAGTATCCAGACGAAACCCTAACCCAAGCCAGTTCTATGTTCCATCTCCACCATCGTCCATCATCGACACATGCATATTACTTCTCTATTGCTAATGGAGAATTGTTTAGGAGATCAAACACATTATTGGTCCTACTCGTCAATTGCTAGGATGGAGATCTATGTACTGAATGTGTTCAAAGGTTGATCAAACAATTTGACCTTACTAACACACAAGAATTGATGTTTCAGACATCAGGGCTTCTAGTTTAAGAACCACCAGTCCTTTTTATAACTAATAAAAACACACAAGAATTGATGTTTCAGACACTGGGGCTTCCAATTTAAGAATCACCAATCCTTTTTATAGCTAATAAAAACACAAACATCAACTGCCAAAACGTATAGAGACAAAATCAATGATTACTCTTTATTGATCTGTGCAGATCAAATCAAATACAATAATAATGACTTTGCATATTGGTATTTTCAATCATATTCGTGGCGTTTGGATCTTGATCTTTGGATAGACAATACCACAATATTTTATTAGTTCATATCTAGAATGAGAAATACCAACATTCCACCTGCATGTTGTAGTTGTACATCTTGCACCATTTGATAATCTCGAGAACCACCATTTAAAATATGTCAACATTGCTCTCAATTGTAGATCCACACTAGATCAAACCAAATCTATGTTGATCTGGGTTCTTCACAAGCAGATCTCCTCTTCCTTTACAAATATTTGTCCACAATGGAACTTCACACAACAACAACAACATTGGATCTTCATAGTTCTCCTTTGCATGCAACTATCCACAATCCACACATAAATCAAATATTCACACAAACAATATATAGTGACACTCTATTAAACTAATCTATGTACAAGGGAGTATCATGGCTAAAATTGCATGATCTTAGCCCCTATCATGAGAGAGTCGGGGTTGAACTAGCTCTAATACCAAGTTATAAAATAGAGAGATCAGAGAGTGATTACACACAACACCAAACACGCTATTATATATTTATTGATCACAATAGTTACACATATATAGGACATAAAACACTGACTTCAACACAATTAGTTCATGATTACAACTCATACATAGGAAACAACAACTTCTAGATTGATGCTTGGGAACTCATAATGACAACTCACAACAACACATGGAAGCATTACTTCCAACAACGATTTGATTATATCTTGAATCTATGACATCTCGTTTGATGAATCAATTGAATTTTCTCGTGGAGGAAGTTATGTGCATTAGATATTTATGGACATGTAGTGGCTTTGAACTCTTAGACAATTCAACTATCATCCATTTGCGAGGGTCATGGCTCTGTGAAAAATCGAGAATCCCTAAATTACTACTACAACAAATTGATATTACTTCTCCTACTTGTTAATCCATGCAAGTTATTTACTGTGTTCTACTCTAAATATCGAAGTAAATACAACTGCAGCCTTCACAATTTTAAATAATATGCAAAAACAAGATTTTGAGCAAGAAAGAAATAACACACACAAGTGACACCGTTGTTTTTGGACCAATGTCCCCAGAAAAACCCAATGTGGGAAAATCGGTGCAACAATTGAGGGCTTGTATTATTAAGCAGTAATTTCGAAATACAATCTTTGGATGCCTTGTTGGCTATCCAATACAGAGAATATGACTGACAAAGAAATGAATGAGATATACCTCACACTATCATTGGCGATTCAACACTGATCCAACCACCAAATGGCTAGCCCCTAGCTGCATCTAAGCAATTTCTACGCAATCACCGTGTTTCTCTGTGTCACATCTTCTGGGGCATGTGTCACTCCTTTGGCTGATTGATTTTCCTCAAGAACTTTGACTTTCTGCCCTCCCGATCTCACACCCCAGCTTCTGGCTTTGGAACTCAATTCTCCAAGAAATTTCATATCTCCTCTTAGGCTCTGCAATACCTCTACGTGGCCCTATGTTGCCCATCGTGGCTCTGTGTTACCTCTTTTGAATCTCTCTCTGCCTTCTCTGTGATGTATCCCTAGATTAGGAATCTCTCCAACCGGAAACTATCGCTTCCCCTCACCGAAAGAAATCACTTCGATCACTTCTCGGGCAACTACTACATTTCTCTCTTCAAAAATCGATCTATTGATGTCTTACTTGATGTATCTTCCAAATGCTCATCAAGCCTCTTCTTATAATATTCTTGTTGAGAACCAACGACCCATATTAGATTCTAATAATGGCTCATATCATTTTGGCTTGATCCACGTCTTCTTCTAGAAGTTTCACCTCGAGTTTAATTAATGCCCTTTAATTATTTTAATTTTCTAAGTTTAGACTTAGTTATCAATTAAAAATAATTAATTATTTTAATAAAACCTTCTCTGGGTGGAATTTCCCAAAACAATTTATGGGTATTCTGGAATACATGTGTCCTAGCCTCCCCGCAAAGTTTGAGGGTTAGAGCACATCTGATGCTACTAGAATTATCACTTCCTCTTGCCGAGGAATATGCTCTAGTAATGTAACCTGTTGAAGCAACACCTAGATTCTGTAACATCTTCCTCTGCATTGTTGATGTTTGACATCACTACCCACTAAGTACTGCGCAAATGTTGCATCTGTGCTGCTGTTGACCCTGCCACTGCCAACTTTGCACCTGCGCTGTAACCCTCTCCAACTATTGTTGTTGTTGCAACAACAACGGAAAAGCATCCAAAACACTGAACCAAACCTGTCCAACATGATGCATCTGATGTTGGATTTCTGACTACCACTAGTCTCTATGTTGTCACTGATGCTACTACGTTGTTGCTAACTCTGCTATGTGCCAACTGCACTGCTGCCAACATTAGCTCTGCGTTGTTTAGACTCTGGCACTCCTAGCCACTACAAATGTCACTCTAAGATTCCTCTGCATCAACTGACCGAGGTGGACTCCTTAATGGATCTTTCCCATCTGCAGTTTTTTCGAACTGTAGTGCTAGATCACCTAACCTCTCCCTTGGAAGTATCTAGGTAATCATGGCAAGCTCTTCTTCCTTGATCTTTGCAGTTGCAGCCTGTGGATCATGTTTCTCGTCCTTGTCCTTCTTATTAAGAGGAAACTATGTAGTGTAGTGACAAAATTCACCACACCAAAACATTTGATATTTGAAACATATTTCTTCTTCTTCTGATGCTCCTGCTGCCCCTTAAATGCAATGGTTGCATTCTCTTCCTCCCCCTTGGGCTTCGTCCCACAATTTCTGTTGAAACCAAGTTTGCACTTGACTAAGTCTCGCCTCATCTCTTCCTACTGAAGAGTGACTCACATTTCTTCCCAATCCGGCAATTTATCTCTGCCTAAGATACTCTCGACAAACACTTGCCATTCTTCTAAAACTGAATTTAGAGCTAACCTCACCATCTATGTAGGCTGAGGTGTGGATCCTACAGTGGCCAACTGATCTCAGACTTCTTGAAGCTTTGATAGGAATGGATCAATGTGTTCCCCTTTCTCCATCATAGTTGATCTTAGCTTCTCCTCCAAGTACATCTTCCGATGCTCGAAAGATCCTTGATTTAGTGTAGCCAAGGCATCCCACATCTCTTTGGTTGCCCTTTGCTAGCAATGTGACATACAATATGATCCTCCACTCCATCGAGGATCGACCACTTGGCCTTCGTCATCTTGGCCTTGTACTTTTTTAGTGGATATGCATCAATGGGTATAGCTACCACAATATCGACGTACATTTTGAGATCATGCTCATCTAGAAGGCATGAGATCCTAGCCTTCCAAATCACATAGTTGGATGCTCCATCCAACTGATGTTGGTCTCTCAACCCGTTAGTTGCCATCTCTGCCAACAAAATGTTGAATTGCCTCCTCTCTCCTCTGTGTTGCTGCTGAGTTGGCTTGCGCACTCCTTACTGGAGTTAGTAGATCTGCTCCTCTCTACTACTACTCAGGAAATGAGAATTTGGACTTCTTGGTGGAAGTCTTATGAGGAAGAATTCCCTCAAAATAGTGTCTCCTTCTCTCTTATGACATTTTTATGGCCTAGTAACTGCTGTAGAAAACCGCGTCTCACCAAAAACTACTCTGCGCTGAAGCTTCTACTATGTTGCTCCCTCTGTCGCTGGCAAATCTCGATTTGGTAGTCTTACCTCTCTGTCGACTCACTTAGAGAGAGATATTCTACAAAAATATTTCCCTCCTGGCTTGGATTGCGCAATCCCTCTGGGGATTCGATCTGTTGCCTACAGAGCACTTTGATCTCCTTCTTCTCTTCAATGTTGGCTCTTCCGGTCTGCGCCCTTGCTTCACCTACGCTCTGATACCATGTGAAAATTTGAGAATCCTCGAATTACTACTGCAACAAACTGATATTACTTCTCCTACTTGTTAATCCATGTTAGTTATTTACTGTGTTCTAGTGTAAATATCAAAGTAAATACAGTTGTAGCCTTCACAATTTTAAATAATATGCAGAAACAAGAATTTGAGCAAGAAATAAATAACACACACAAGTGACATCGTTGTTTTTGGACCAATGTCCCTAGAAAAACCCAATGTGGGAAAATCGGTGCAGCAATTAAGGGTTTGTATTATTAAGAAATAATTTCTTAATACAATCTTTGAATGCCTTGTTGGCTATCCAATACATAGAATCTGACTAATAGAGAGATGAGTGAGATATACCTCACACTATCACTAGCGATCCAACACTGACCCAACCACTGAATGACTAGCCCCTAACTGCCTCTACGCAACGTCTGCACAATCACTGCGTTGCTCTGCGTCACAGTTTATAGGGATTGCATCACTCCTTTGGCTGATCAATTTGCCTCTGGAACTTCGACTTTCTGCCCTCTCAGTATCACACCCCGACTTCTGGCTCTGGAACTCGATTCTCCAGCAAATTTTGGATCTCCTCTCAGGCTCTGCATTGCCTCTGCGTGGCCCTACGCTACCCAGCGTGGCTTTGCACTGCCTCTTTTGGATCTCTCTCTGCCTTCTCTGCGATGTATCCCCAGATCAAGAAACTCTCCAACTAGAAACTATCTCTTCCCCTCACTGCAAGAAATCACTTCAATCACTTCTCTTACAACTGTTGCACTGCTCTCTTCAAAAATCAATCTCTTGATCTCTTACTCGATGTATCTTCCAAATGCTCATCAAGCCTCTTCTTATAATCTTCTCATTGAGAACCAACGACCTATATTAGATTCTAATCAATGGCTCAAATCATTTTGGCTTGATCCTCGTCTTCTTCTAGAAGTTTCACCCCCAATTTAATTAATACCCTTTAATTATTTTAATTTCCTAAGTTTAGACTTAGGTACCAATTAAAAATAATTAATTATTTTCAAATTTTGAGCCTTAGAGCACATCCGATGCTACCAGAAATCAACACTCCCTCTTAGCGAGGAATGTGCTCTAGTAATGCAACCTGTTGAAGCATCACCCAGATTCTGTAACATCTTCCTCTGCATTGCTGATGTTTGGCATCACTGCCAATGAATTACTGCGCAAATGTTGCATATGTGTTGTCGTTGACCCTACCACTGCCAACTTTGCATCTACACTGCAACCCTCTCCCACTGTTACTGCTACAACAACAATGGAAAAGCATCCAAAATATTGAGCCAAAGGTGTTCAGCATGATGCATCTGTTGCTGGAGTTCTGACTGCTTCTAGTCTCTATGCTGTCACTGAAGCTACTACATTGTTGCTGACTCTGCTCTATGCCAACTGCATTGTTGCCAACACTAGCTCTGTGTTATTTAGACTCTAGCGCCCCTAGCCAGTGCAATTGTCACTCTGACATTCCTCTGCATCAACTGACCCAGTCCATCCTGCTACCTCTTATATGGGCTCCCGTAGCAAGGTATTGATCCTGCTGGATGAGTACTTGCAACCGTGTCAATTCTAATGTTATTGGGAAGAGCAGTAGCATAACAATGTCAATGATCATAACACTCACCAATGGAATGGCCACTCGGGAAATTAGTTTTTTTTTTTAATGAATTGTCAAGAATTGATAAATACCGAAAATAAAATGCCCTCCACTAGGGGAGATATGTCCCATCAGAGCTCACTAAACCAATAAAAAATTAGAAAGAAGATTACCAAAAAATTAACAAATTATTTTTGAATTTACGAGAAAATAGGAATATCAAGCATTTTCTCAAAACTTTGATTAAAATTGCAATAAACTTGGAATGTTGAGAGTCAATGCACGTCAACTCGAGGCGAATATTATAGTCTATGGCAAGGCAAGGACTAATAAAAATATTCTTTACCCATTTTTAGAGTTTGAATTTATTTTTATCCCCAACGTTTATTATTTTAGATTATAGTCATGACAACAAAAACCTTAAATCAAATATCAATGCCACCATCAACTAACTTTCATCCAAGAAAATCTCTTTAAATTTAAATAATATAATTAATAAAAAAATGTGCTTTGTTTCTTTATATTTTCCTATAAAAAAGTTATATATAAATTTGCAAATGGCTAAAAAAAATTCTATTTGCAAATGGCTAAAAAAAATTCTATGTTGACACATATAGAATATTGTTAAAGAGATAATACATTTTATTTTAATATATTTATATAAAAAAAACTACATAAAATTTTAAAGAGTCCATTTAAATCTAAACACTATAATTAAAAAAAAAAAAAATTACTATGTATATTTCTTATAGAAAACTATATATAAATTTGCAAATTATTTTAAAAGTAAAAATAATTTTATTTTGTATATAATAACATTAATATAATTTAATATACAGGAATTAATAATAAAATAATATTTACTATAAATAAAAAATATATGATATATTTTTAATGATAAAATTGCATACACACTTTCTTGAGTTGCCTATCCATTCCAATTTGCTTACATTCCAATAAGTTGGCTACAACACATTAAGTTTTGTTTGTGTGTGACGAAAGGTACCTGAGAAAGTAGGATGACAAAGTTAAAATGCCATTGAACTTTAGTGTGATCTGCCTAGATTGTGATGCCATAAATGATTGATCTAGATATGAGCACGCTTACCTTGAGATCCATGAACTAGAGTAACACTTTACTTTTTGAAAGAGAGAAAATGTAGTTTTTCTTTAAATGATTTGATCCAGATATGAGCACACTTTAAAATTCATGAACTAGCCTTACTTTATTTGGTACACTTACTTTAAAATCCATGCATTAGACTCACACTTGTTTGGTAATGATAAATGTAGTTTTATTATTAGTTATTTATTTAGTTTTGACTAAATTACTTGATGATGGTAAAATGTTCTTATTTAATATATATTTATAGATATATTTCTCCTAACACTGATAATCATAAACCATTTCTAATAAACAACAAACACTTGGTAATCACATACAATCTCTTAAAAGGTGTTAACACTAGGTAATCACAAACAATCTCTAATAAAAAAGCGTAAGTGAAACACTGGGTAACCACATAAAATCTCTTATCAAGAGGTGTTATTGAGTTTGGTGGACTCACCAACCTGCCACTATGATGCATAACAAAACTTTCATTGATAACTAAAATATGTATGCCACATTAATGATTATTTGCAGCTTTGCACTTATATAATGAAGAAATTTGCATTAATCATATTCGCATAATTATTTTGAAATGGTCATTAATTAACACTAATGGATTATTAATTAACATTATTTCTCTAATGATAACGTTTTATTTAACTTTTGATTTCATTTAAGATCAAACTTCCTTGCTAAGGAGTTTTCTTGGAAAAACTTAGCTTTCTCATGATAAGGGCTTACTTAACCTTTGATTTCATTTAAGATCAAACTTCTTTGCTAAGGAGTTTTTTTTGGAGAAACTTAGCTGGGATTATTTGTTTAAGGTAATTGTTCTTTTTACTAAATAGCATTATAAATTTTTTATTAATTTTCCTATTTTTTATTATAAAAATTTATTTATATCTATTTTTTTAACTTCAACTATTTATTTATTTTTCAACAATTTTGATGAATCAACTTAACAAATACTTCTTTATCACCCTCCAAAATTGATGGCTGATATCTTTTCCAACTTCAACCATCAATTCTTTATAAATTAAAGACCAGATACTACCCAATATTGATGGTTGAGACTAGATAAATGCATTCTTTAGGAATCAACATAACAGATATTTCTCTATCACCATCTAAGATTGATGGCTAAGACTCGAAAAATGCACACACATGCTAGTTAGCCCAACTTGAAGTCATCCTCTGCACTAAAAGCAGTTAACATGTAATATCCATCTCTGAGCAATTTGATCTTCTTGTCCTCCTTAAAGCACTAATTCTCAGAGTATACCTCAACTTTATCTTCTACTTCAAATTCATGATCCATGTGATAATGATCCTGCCTAAACTTTATCTTTTTGAAATTGATGATCACTTTGAATCTTGTACTTTTCCAAATTCTTATGAAAGATTCTCAAACTTTTTAAAAAATCCTCTGAAATGTGATCATAAATTTAATAAACTTCCTTCATGATTATTGTTTTGAACCTACACTCCAAAATAACTAAAGAATGTTCCCAAAAATAACTACACATTACATTAATAAGGAGAGAGTCAACATGACTCTTGTGTCCTACAAAAGATCTTGTGTCCTCTTATAAAAGTAAATCTTGTATAGGAGTTACTGTAAATGATGTGTACTCAAGAATCTACCCAACTCTCATGAGAGGTTTTGGCATCAATGATATGGACAACCCCATTGTCATACAAGTTAGTCATACGAGTTAAAAATAGTACAACTAAAAGCTTAACTAATTTTTATCCTTGTTTCTAGATTTAACTCATCATGTAGTTGGCTTTCAATCCTTACCTTCTGTGAACCTAAGTAGTTCTCTTTCAAAAATTGTTCAATCATCTTTTGTGTATTTGCAGGGAATGAAAATTCACTTTAACACAGTGTTAAAAGAAAGAAAAAGAGAAGATCATATAACACATGTAAACTAGCTCGTTCTGCACAAATTGTCCACAAAGCCACTTTAAGGTTCCGATATTTGTCATCCCCCAACACACACATATCTATAAAAGTTGCAGCAAATTTGGTAAATAAGTTTATTTGCAGGAAATTTAGTGGATAAGTTTAGTTGAATCTGTTGAAAAGGTTGAAAACAACAAAGAGCAATAACAATGTGACATAAATGATACAATTTGCAAGATGATATTTTAAACCTTTGAGAAATTCTTGATCTCAGTGACTTTTTCCTCTGATACAGAAAAAGGAAAAGGTTCTGTTAATTTCAATGGCCTCATTTTTCCCATGTTGGCTATTGCAAGAAAGTACCCGTGAATGTTCATGGTGACAATAAGTAAAAGTTAGTGATAATTTCTCTGATCACTTTCTATTGCCATTGTTCCCTATTTATACTTAATTCCTTTTTTCTTTCAAGTAGCCAAGGGCAAATCCAAGTTACAAGTCCAAGTTCAGTGTTCTAATCTCATGGTTGTATCTTTGCCATTCATGTAAGGCACAAGCCCTCTTCCTCTGGGATGATGACATCAAATTTACAATGCTACAGTTAGTTATTGAGACAGAAATAGGAAGATGGTCCATAATATTTTAGATTTATATCTCTGAACTCCATGGAAGCATCTCGTGCAAAGTTAACGCCGATGTGAGCTGATCCAATCAAAGGCCTCTTCCATTGCTCTGATAAGCATGTCATCTGTGGGCGTTCCAGCAGTAGCAGCAGCAGCAGCAGAAACATCTGAGTTTTCAGGGGGTCTTCCTGAGAGATCAAATCTGCAGATAGGGCAGAGGGCAGAGATTTGATCCATGGCATCAAGCAATCCGAATGAAATCTGTGATTGCAAGGCAGACGGAGGAGTTATTGCTTGACCACAAACTCGTCCAGGCAAATGGGGCAGCTGGTGTGATCGCAATCTTTGTCGTCGCTGGAGCCCTTTCCCTTGATTTTTCTGGAAGGCCAGTAGATCTCTTTTTAAAGTTTTCTCATGTCCGTATCAACTTCGGCAGGCGTTAATCGTCGACCGCTATTCTAGAATCTATGAATGGGGGAAGCCATCAATAATGTTCGCAGCGCGGGGCTCATCCTGGGATCTCCCTATCGCCTATATATCGAATCGTCCTCTAGATTGGCCCACTGGATCGGAGAAAATGGGTGCACTGGTAATCTGTAAACAAAATTAAGGGGCCACTTCAATGCCATATTTATTCTAACTCTAGTTCTGTGTAGTTGAGAAAAAAAGTTAGGGTTCATGACATAGAGGGTTTGTCACAATGAGGGTACGAAAGATAAAAACATATTTCAAACACACCTCTCCAGACTAAAGGGCCCAGTTTGAATCCTCTCGTCAAATAGCTCCCATGGATCAAATGGCCGTGTGGGCGTTTCCTGCAATAAGCAGAATACCCAGACACAAATTCAATGAAATCCCAAGCAATAAGGAAGACAGTCGATTCAGAATCTCATATCACACCAAATTTCAATCAACCAAAAGAAAAAAGGAAAAAATGGCGGATTAGTAATTAAGAAAATGCAAGTGAGAAACTGTGTTAGGCCGCCTGCCCTTGTCATAGCTGAATGACCAGGCAGCTTCCTGCTCGTTTCTGTTAACACCTCTACCCATATTTTGCCCCATCTTTTAGTGAATGCTGCAGAGAATGTCCGAAAATTTCCGCGACCTGGATCAGAGTTCAGATGGTATTCGCGCCGGTGGTATGACATGGTACGCAGGACACTCGCGCTCAAATTTGAAATTTGAAATATCAAATAGAGCGCCACATGGGATAAGTAATTAAGACCATAAACCGGAGGCGGGCAGGAACACCAGAGCCGGAGGCGGGCAGGAACGCATCGCCGGATTACGGTCGCAGTGAGGTCAAGCTCGGGCAGGGAGGCATCGCCGGAGCAGGGTGATGATGCATGCATGGATGCATGAACATCGTATGCGGTGAGGTCAAATTACTGTCAGGGGTGTAAGGACTATAGCATTAACTATGCTATAGTCGCACAAATAGGATTCCAAACTCAGTTGATGACTCTATTTTCGACAAGGTAACAAGTGCATCCAAAACACATGAAGCTTGAGAAATCTTGAAAGTTGTCTATCAAGGTAATGATACAATGAAGACAGTGAAATTACAGACATTGAGATCACAGTTCGAAACCCTATCAGTTCCTGACATGAGTTGTGGGAATAGTCAATTAAATCGAGCTCATCGATGAAACCATTTCAAATGAGAAAATTGTTAAAAAATTCCTTCAAAGCCTGCTAAAGAAATATGACATGGTTGTAACAACCATTCTAGAATCCAAAGATCTTACAACTTTCTCAGTAGAACACTTGACTAGATTGCTTCTAGCACATGAAACAAGACTCAACTTGATAGAAGATTCCATGGAACAAACATTCAAAGCACAAATTTCTTTTGGCAGAGGCAGCAACAAGCGAGGCAGAGGCCGAAGCAGAGGCAGATTAGAACATCATCATGCACCAGAGCAGTGGAGACCTCCACAAAATCAAACTCAAAGAAGCAGACCTTAGAGCAAATATAATGTCCAATGTTATTCCTGCAAGAAATTTGGGCATTATGAAAATGAATGCAAAAAGAAAGAGTTAGATCAACACAGAGGCAATGCCCATCTCTCCAACAATGAAGGAGAATCCTCTGAAATAATGTTTCCTTCATGCAATCTTTCTGAAGACACTCACAACAAGGATCTTCGGTTGCTAGAGAGTGGTTGCAGCAATCATATGACAGGTAACAAAAATCTACTTTCTTATCTTGATGCTTCCATAACATCAGAAATTACTCTTGGAGACCGTTCTTGCATCAAAGCTAAAGGAAAAGGTATTGTTCCTACTATGGCTAAACGTAATCAGTAGAAATACGTTCCAGATGTTTATTATGTTCCAAATCTGAAGCATAACCTCATTAGTGTAGGACAACTGATGGATCGTGCTTATGATGTAATATTTCAAGGGAACACATGTTATATCTATAACAAACCTCCCAATAGAAGACTCGTAGCTAAGGTTTAAAAAATCAAGAATAGGATGTTTCCTTTGACTCTTAGAACTCGAAATATTTCACAGTATTTTGTACGCAATGTATGAAGAATAGATGAGTCTTGGCTATGGAATTCTAGATATGGTCACGTACCATTCAAGAGTCTAAGTTAGCTTCAAAAACATTCAATCGTCATTGGACTTTCTACTATGAATGCAAAAGATTGTAATTGTGAAATTTGTGTTCTATCCAAGCATAAAAGAGACAACTTTCCCGCATCTTCCTCTAGAGCAAAAGAGCCTTTAGAGCTTGATCATACAGATATATGTGGTCCAATGTAGATACAGTCCATTGGTGGTAGTTTTTATCTTCTAACATTCATTGATGATTATAGCAGGAAGACATGGGTGTATTTCCTCAAAAACAAATCAGATACATTCTCAAGGTTCAAAGAATTCAAAGAAAAAGTAGAAAAGCAGAGTGGAAAGGCTTTGAAAGTACTCAGATCCGATAGAGGAGGAGATTAAAACTCTAATCACTTCAAATCATTTTGTCAATAGCAAGGAATCATAATGCAGAACACAACAAGATATACTCCACAACATAATGGAGTAGGAGAAACGAAAAATCCATCAATCATGAACATGGCGAGATGTATGCTTCATGAGAAGAAGTTGTCAAACAATTATTGGGCTGAAGCAGTTTTGATAGTAGTGAATTATCTCAACAGATCTCCAACAACCACTCTCCAAGATACAGTTCCTCAAGAAGCATGCAATGGTAAAAAGGTAAATGTATCTCACTTTAGAATTTTTGGATCAGTAGCTTTTTCACATGTTCCTGAGAAGCTAAGAAAGAAGCTTGATGATAGGAGTAAAAAATGTATTTTCGTAGGCTATAGCGAGTAGTCAAAGGCCTACAGACTTTATAATCTAGTTACAAAGAATTTTTTTTAAGCAGAGATGTCAAATTTTTTGAAAATAAATCTTGGTGTGATCAAGTTGATGAAGATTCAAGTTAGCTTTTTAATCCACCAAAGCCACCAAGATTGCAGGTTGAAGAAGAGTCATACCATTCTGAAAATGGTACATCTTCAAGCAGCAAATCCACCAATGCTCCAACATCTTCAGAAGACAATCAAAAAACAAGAAGCATCAGATAAATATATGAGTAGGAGCATGATTTTGACCAGCATAATATGTTTGCATTTCTTTCATCTCAACAAACTCATTTCAAAGAAGCAGTTAAAGAAAATCATTGGGTAGAAGCATTGACCCAAGAAATTGTTGCCATAGAGAAGAATCAGACTTGGGAGTTAGCTAATCTCCCTAGAAACAAAACCAGAATTGGTGTAAAATGGCTATAAAAGACCAAGTTGAACGAAAAAGGAGAAATTGAGAAACATGAGGCAAGGCTGGTTGCCAAAGGTTTCACACAACAGTTTGGTCGACTATGGTGAAACCTTTGCTCCAATAGCAAGGTTAGATACTTTCAGGAGCATTTTATCCATAGCAGCTCAACACAAATGGAAATTCTATTAGCTTGATGTAAAATCTTCTTTCCTAAATTGTATATTGCAAGAAGAAGTTTATGTAGAGCAACCTCTTGGTTTTGAAGTTCTAGGATAGGAGCATATGGTATACAAATTGAAGAAAGCTTTGTATGGCTTGAAACAAGCTCCAAGAGCTTGGTACAGTCACATTGACACATATCTCATTAAAAGTGGTTTTTTCAGAAGCAATCATGAGCCAACTTTGTATACCAAAATGCATAAAGGTAAAATTCTAATTGTATGCCTTTATGTAGATGATTTTATTTATACAGGAAATATGATGTTAGAAGATTTCAAAGTATCAATGCAAGAAGAGTTTGGTATGACAGATCTAGGAGTCATAAAATACTTCTTAGGCATTGAAATTCACCAATCTACTAATGGAATTTTTGTCGGTCAACAAAAATATGCCATAGACATCATCAAAAATTTCAGAATGACTAATTGTAAATCTGCAAATACACCAATTACTCAAGGAAAAAAACTAAGCAAAGAAGATGTAGCACCACCAGTTGATTATACACTATATAAAAGTTTGGTTGGAATCTTGTTATATCTCACTTCAACTAGACCTGATATTATGGTTGCAAAAAGGATCTTAAGGTATATCATTGGAACAATAGATTATGGTTTGTTTTATACACATTCTGAAAATTGTTCACTTTCAGGTTATACAGACAACGATTATGCATGGATTTTAGATGATCACAAAAGAACCTTAGGGTATGCTTTTCATCCTGTAACCAATCTAATTCCATGGGCATCCAAAAAACAGTCAATTGTTTCAATATCTTCTGCAGAGGAAGAATATGTAGTAGCAAATTCAACAACTTGTCAAGATGTGTGGTTGAGAAGATTATTGAAAGATATTTCAAATGCTCAGAAGGAGCCAAGTCCAATGTACTGTGATAATAGTTCAGGAATTTCTTTATAAAAAAATCATGTATTCCATAAAAAGAGCAAGCACATTGACACTCGTTTTCATTTCATCCATGAGGTTGTCAATGATGGGGACATAGTACTTGATTTTTGTGGTTCCAAAGATCAACTAACAGATATTTTCACAAAGCCATTGGGCAAGAATGTATTTGAATTTCAAAGAAAACAACTTGGCATTGTAAGTGTCACTACATCTAACAGTTGAGATTATGAGGGGATGTTCAGCTATTAATCTCACTGTTAATTAGTTGTTGGTTAGGTGTCATCTTAATTGATTTATTGTCTACTAGATGTCATAAGAAGCTTATTCTTACTTGAGTTCTACTCCATAGCTGTCGAGTTTTACTTCAGTAATTTATTATTGATGTTTACAATGTAACCTATTTAGTCTTTCAGAATATTGAGAAGAGCAATCTCTACTCCACTTTTCAATTTCATTCTTTGTCAAATTCTACAAGTCTGTGTATAACTTGTAAAGACAATCTATATTTTATAATTTAAAATGTGTAGTATTTTAATTTAATTATATTATTATTTGTAAGGACAAATGTATATTTTCTAATTTAAAATGTTAAGCATTTTAATTTAATTTTATTGTATATTTTGGAATAGGATAGATATAGTAACTTGTAAATACCAATGTGTATTTTGTAATTTGAAATGTGAAGCGTTTTGATTTAATTTTATTGTAGATTTTGGAATAGGATAGATATAGTAACTTGTAAGGACAAATGTATACTTTGTAATCTAAAATGTGAAGAGTTTTAATTTAATTTTATTGTAGAGTTTTGAATAGGATGGATATAGTAACCTCGAAGGACAAATGTATATTTTGTAATTTAAAATTTGAAGCATTTTAATTTAATTTTATTGTAGATTTTAGAATAAAATGGATATGGTTAATTTAAGTTATTATTCATTAAATTTTGTAATTTTAAAAGCAGTTGTCTTTAACGCGACTTTTTCAAAGCCTTTCCGGTGGCTTTTTCCGGTCAAAATCCGGCAGCAAATTATTGGAATCGCAAGTTTGATAACTAGTTTCTACACAATCAAAGCGTCCCAGGGGTTTTCCAAGGTGCTGAATCCAAATATGCAGTTAAAAAACCATTTTAACTGCAACAAATCAAGATTTAACCTCAATTTCTCCGCCGGATTCCGTCACCGGAATCTCCAAAAAATCGCATTATAGACAACTCCATTTTAAAATACGAAGTGTTTTAATTTAATTTTATTGTAAATTTTTAGAATGGAAGGATATAATTACTTAAATTATTATTCATTAATTTTAAAATATTTTAATTTATAAATAAAATGGGAATATTTTAAATTTGTAACTCAAATAAAAATAATAAGAATAGAACTAAGTATTACTGGATGGATTTGTCTTGCTGAACAACCAAGAACTTACTTTTACCACGGACACCATGGTATGCAGCGAACTGCTGGTCTTTATGGGTCTCTAATAGTTGTGTCCGTTGAGAATGAAGCCGAACCATTTGAATGTGACGAGGAGGTGAGCATAATCATCAGCGACTGGTGGCACCAAAGTGTGTATGAGCAAATGACCGGTGTTTCTTCCATACCTTTTCGCTGGGTTGAAGAACCTAAAGTGAGTCATCCTTTTATAATTTTTGCTCCCAACTCTTCTAGGGTCTCACATATTAACCTAGGAGTAATATTAAATACAAATAACACCTATTTTTGAGTAATATTAAATACAAATGATACACATTTTTGCAAACTCTTTATCGATGTCCGAAAGCCTTATTTATAAAATTGGTGGAAGGTTTTACCATAACTCGGAAAATAATAAGGATTTTTATAATCGCTTTCTTGAATTAACAATTGTAGGAAAATTGATTTCTTGAATTAACAATTTTATAAAATTAAATTTTATTTATGAATGGTATAGAAATTAATAATTATTTATAAATTTAATTAATTTTTTATATAAAATATATGTATTTAAATGTTTTTTGTTTTGATTCTCTTGCAATTTAATTCAATAAATTGAGTTTTTGATATTAAAACACACTTGCTCTTGTTATTCACAAATTATAGTTCAATTCTTTTCACTAACAATCAGCAACCTTTTAAATAAATAAATTTCATACATCAAATTTTTATATTAATTTTTTATTATATTTTATTATTATTACTTATATAATAAAAAAACTCAAACTTAATAGGCTAAAAAGTCATATTCTAGCCCAAAGTAATAATAGTTTTTGATAAGTGTGCCAAAAAGTTATATTCTCTATACTTGTATCTAACATGGGTTATTTGGTGCTTAATTATAAGTGGAAGACTATTTAGTGATTTTTTTACTTTTATTTTGCGGATGAATCTACTGTATTTATTCTATGATTTTTAAAATTCCTTTATTATTATCCTTTTTAAAACATAATAATTTATATTAATTTCGAATAAAGATAGTGTAATGCCCCGGAAAACGATGTAAATATTTGAATCATTATGGTAGAAACAAACTGAACTTGTTATTAGTTTTTGATTAAATGTTAAATATAATTTGGTGGATTGTGAAAATGTAAAAAGTGTTTCCTGAAAGAAGGAGAAGGGTCTCCAGGAAAAAGTAGGTGGCTAAGTCTGGTGATGACCAAATAGCCCTACTCACTGTACGAGCAACTTGCAAAAGACTGAGGTCTGGTAAGAAGCAAGGGAGGAGATTCTGGTCTTGAAGGATGAATCTCGTGGTTGGGCGGTTTGATAGAAGACAGACCTAGTTTTGGGCGACTGTTAGAAGACGACATTATAACCAAGGAACTCCAAACCCCTTGTTTTTTTTTGGGAGTCAGTCATAAACGACATTTCAACAGAAGAATTTGAGGTACGAAGTAATCCCTAGAATTGATACTAACTTGGTAATTTTATAAGGTTACTCTTAGTTTTCGTCTTTCTTGTTATATTATGAAAGGAGGGTGAGAGGATTCCTACAAGGAACTGGACGTGGAACTGTGCGAAGGTATAACAAGGAGGGCAAGATTTGTATATGTCTTTCATTTTTCTTTTCTCTTAAAGAAAATACATATGGTTTCGGGAAGTCAAGTGTGAGCGAGGGCTGCTAGGAAACCCTTTCAAAGATTACAGAAAATGAAAAATAGTGAATGCAGAGTCTCATTATAATTAGAGAATTCTCAGAACTAAAATGTCATTGCAATGAAAACAATTATATTTCATAAATCAACAGAGAGTTCAACAGTTATCTGTTCTGTGTCCAATTCCTATATAAGCCGTGAAACGTAGCAAAACAAGTAAGCTCATTTGCGGAAACTCGAACTCGAAACATTTACAAAACCAAAATTATAAACAATCTCAAAGAAAAACCCTAAGGAACAAAGCCGTAACCACGAGGGTATGTTGGCTCCAGGACCAGAGTTAAACATTCCTATTAGCATGCAGCTAAAAAAATATTTAAGTCGGCCTGTACATAAACAAATATATATATATATATATATATATATATATATATTACATAGCCAGGCAGTTATATAGAAGTCGCGACTGCACAAGGGAACAAGAAAAACAAAGAATACATACAAGTGTGGGCCTGGAACGAGTTCAGGTAGTACTCCTGTGACTCATGTGAACAATAACCCTATAGTGAGATGCCAGACGATTAATCTTTGTCCAAATACATAAAAACAATAAGGCATAGAATCGTAATTAACATGCGGTAAGCATGATACAGTATAATAGTGATATGAAACGAACATGCAAACTGAGCAGTGTGCAAAGTAGTATATATTCAAATAAAATTATGGAAAATAACTGTCATGATTATAAATGACTCCTCCATAGTTCATGAACCCTAACCAGGGGCTAATGCAAAAGAGTAATTAAGCCATACAGTCAGGCGCCACAAGGGAGGCGCTCACCTCTTCAAACCAGCTGAACTTGGGTCATAAAGACCCTGACTATCCATAGAAGGATGAAAGCATCAATATATAAAATGTACTCAAACAGCCTTGGAAAGCTGTAGGAAGTCAGAATATAACAGTGCAGGGATACAACCCGCATAGTTTGATAACTGTGGAAATAAATTACATAAATGCATGCATCAGCAAGCTCGAAGGCCTGACAAATTCAACAAAAGAAAACAAAGTTATCGGTTCATAGCCACATCGCGCGAAGGATTCCCAATCCTTGCGTTGGCCAGGCAGACTTGTCAGGCTTAAACCCTGCCAAAACCCATGTACAGTAACTAAGAGGAGAATCCGTAAGGGGTTTGGGCCAGAGGGCCAAATCTATCTATCAATAAACACAGGAGAGGAAAAACAAATAGAACCCTACACTCAGAGCGATTAATTCATCAATTCCTGTAGTAGCATGCTTATGTTGAAGAATAGTAAGCGGAAACAAATGGGTGTGAACTCACCTGTTCGCCGCAGCTCTAAGAAGGCAAGACCCTAAAGACAGGTAGCTTCTCTATGCCTGTGCATAGCGTACTATGCGAAGAGACCTTCATACCTCACCACAGACAATAGAAATATGCCGAAAGTAAGTTAGAAACTTCGGATTGTTCATAACACGACTGAATATGGAAAAGGGCATAGAAAATAAAAAAAAAATATAATACATAAACCTTATAGATAGCACACTAAGCCTTACCACAAGGTAACCATTGTAAAATACTCAGTCTAGATCACTCCCAATCAGTAGTAGGCGTGAGAACCACGACCATGCATCAACCAAAGAAGGTTTGGTATGAATGCGGTGATCAAAGGAGGAGGGAACTGTAATAGGGCCGAGGGGGAAATGTATCTGGAACCATCGATAATCTGTTTTCATCAAGTAAGGTGCACATCGAGATAGCTCTGCCCTCGGATGGGCATTCCCTCTTTTCCACCGTCGATGCAGGGAGATGCTTGAGGGCACGGAAGCAGAGGATACCAAAACCTTACTTCCATCATGTGATAGCGTTGGCAGGAGTAAATGGCTAGAGCCAGGTGTATTGAACCAGTGCAACCAACAATTAATCCGGCAGATAATGCTCTGCCACCATGGAATATTTCCTATTTGCACACATAAAGATGAGCTATCCTATCCATGACCTTCGTGAATGTGAATTCCATGTGTAGGTGTTAATGGGGTTGGCCTGTTTACGTATAAGGTGCATGCAATAGTATCATAGACGTGGTTAAAGTTAAAAAAAAAAATATTTATTATGTAGATTTACAGTGGGTACATTACAAGTGGTATTAGAGCCTAGGTTCCAAAAAACCGTGGCCCCTAGGAAAGTGGTGTGGATATATAGATTGAAAATAATTTATCTCCATCTCTATTGAGCATTATTTAAAAATAAAAAATAAAAAATTGCGAGACTATTCACCTGTTATTTTTATTTTTAAGTACATGAGCAAGTTTGGCAGTATGAGGAGAGTACACAGTGCGTCCCAAGGATTTGTAGCGGGACAAGGACGTGCAGGGAACAATCTCGAGTTATGGGTACATCTTGGAGAGGGGACTCGTAGTACAAATTGTGAAATTTTGGAGACGGTGCAGGAACTGAAGAATGAAATGGCCTGATTGCGGGAGAATAACGCCAGATTAACAATGGAACAAGAGAGAATTATAAAGAGCCTATCTGATAAACCAAATTAGCAACCACCGAACCCCAGTGCTAAGCAACAGGGGATATCAGCGGAACATAATCAAAATACAGAACCTGAAGAGTCGGAAGGAAGGGAGGAGGAACGACCTAATAATGCCTCCGAACAACAGACATCAAAAAGGCAACAGATAGCGTTGCAAAGGGAATTCTGCAAGATCAAACCGCCACATTTTGATGGAGAACAAGAGAAGGCAGCTGAGGCATGGTTGATCAATATGAACAAATATTTCTAGTGGTATGAATATGACCACAATCTTAAGGTGAGATTGGCCATTTTTCAATTGCAGGGGAAAGCCACCTTGTGGTGGGAGGAAGTTAAGATGGTAAAAGGAGTGAGTGAATAGACTATCACTTGGGAAAAATTTCAAAAGTACTTTAAAGAAAGATACTTGACAGAATGCTTTTATGACGAAAAGTCAAGAGAATTCCATGACCTCTGACTGGGACAGTAGACTATGGATGAGTTCGTCACTCATTTTACTTCATTACTCCGTTATGTGCCTTATATTCGGGAAGAAAAAGCTAAAGTACAGAGATTTGTCAGTAGTTTACCCTTGGGTATGACGGAAAGAATCGAATTTGACAACCCAAAGATGACGGACGAAGCTATACGCAAGGCCCGAATTTGTTACCAGCAAAGAGAGTAGAAGGGAGAAATCATGGGTAAGAAATGGGTCGATAAGAAATGCGGTAAATTGGCTAGCAGTGCTAAAGGTAACTGCGGTGGTAGTAATAGAGGATTTGCCAAGGGGCAAATCAGTAGAAACTCATAGAAGAATTCGCTGCGACTAAATCCCCCCAATAAGTCCAAAACCCATGACCAACTCAGAAAAATAGACAATGAAGGGATAGCAAGGCCCCTAGTGCAATGCTGGGGCTGTGGTGGGCCCCATTATGTGAAAAATTATTCCCAGCGAAAAGGGACTGAGCAGGTTTCCTAGGTCTACGAGGCTTCTACGGCTGGCAATGTAGGACGGAGTCTACCGAAAATTAATGTTGCTCTAGAGGATCATCAGGCAGAGTACCAGCCGACCATGGTGGAATTCGAGGGTACACTCTTAGACCTTGCTGTCACTATTTTAATTGAGCCTGGTGCAACGTTAAGTTATATTAGCCCTAGAATTGTGGAGCATTGTAGGTTGCAACCTGTTAAATTTAAAGACCCTTGGTTAGTCTAGTTGGCAACAGGGGCAAAAAGATGGGTAAATGCCAAGATCAAAAATTGCCCTTTAAAAATAACAAGAGAGCTAGTTATAATGGATTTAAATGTGCTTCCCCTTGGCTTGTACGATATATTAATTGGTATGGACTGGTTGGAGAAACACTGGGCCATAATTCATTGTAAAACCAAGACTATCAGTTATAAGGATGAGCTAGGAATAAAGTAAGAAATGCAGGGAATCAAGCGGCCAATGCAAATTCGGCCCATAACCGCCTCACAGTTAGCAAAATGTATTAGAAAAGGATGTCGGATTTAGGCTGTCCAAGTGGGCTATGCCAACTCGAAAGATAAAACATCCACAATGGAGAATATTCCTGTGGTACAAGAATTTGCTGATGTGTTCCTGGAGGAGATTCCTAGACTACCACCTAAAAGGGACATAGATTTGACCATTGAATTAGTGCGAGGAGTAGCCTTGGTGTCCCGGGCACCCTATAGAATGAGTATACTAGAATTGACAGAATTAAAAATGCAATTACAGGAGCTGTTGGACAAAAATTATATTCGCCCGAGTGTGTCACCCTAGGGAGCCCCGGTGTTGTTCGTTGAAAAGAAAGACGAGACCCTACACATGTGTATAGATTATCGTTAATTAAATAAGCTGACAGTCAAAAATCCTCTGCCCCGTATCGATGAACTGTTTGATTAGGTAAAGGGAGCAACAGTTTTCTCAAAGATTGACCTGCGATCAGGGTATCACCAAGTCAGGATTAAAGAAGAGGATATGGCTAAGACCGCTTTTAAAACACGATATGGCCAGTATGAATTTCTGGTGTTACCCTTTGGGTTGACCAACGCCCCTGCAACTTTTATGTGTCTAATGAACATCGTATTTCACCAGTACTTGGACAAGTTCGTGCCGATATTCACTGTTGATATCTTGATTTATTCTCGGACAATGGAGGAGCACCAAGAGCACCTCAGATTGGTGTTACAAACCCTTAGAGAACATCAACTATACGCTAAGTTCAGTAAATGTGAATTTTACAAAGAACAAATAAAATATTTGGGGAATATAATCACTAAGGAAGGAATTGTAGTCGATCCTGAAAAGATAAGAACAATAATGGAATGGCTGGTACCTAAAGATGTGGCAGACATCCGCTCCTTCATGGGGTTAGCCAACTATTACAGACGATTTGTGGAACGATTCTCGAGGGTGGCATGTCCCATTACTTCCCTACATAGAAAGGGAAGGGCCTTTAGGTGGACCCTCGAATGTCAGAAAATCTTCGAACAACTCAAATACCTGCTCACCACAGCACCCGTTTTAAGCATAGTTGATCCTAACAAGGACTATGTGGTGTGCACGGATGCAAGCAAACAAGGGGTAGCGGGTGTGTTGATGCAGGAAGGGAAGGTAATATCATATGAATCAAGGAAATTAAAAGAACATGAGCAAATATATTCGGCTTACGATATTGAGTTGGCAGCTGTGATTCACGCCCTAAAAATGTGGCGACATTACCTTATGGGAAGAAAATTTCTGTTATTGACAGATCACCACAGTTTGACCAATTACTTTAGTCAACCCACTCTAAATGCAAGGCAAGCACGGTGGGTGGATTTCCTAAGCGGTTTTGATTTTGAAATCAAGCATTTAAAAGGGAAGGAGAATCGCGTGGCAGACGTTTTGAGCAGGAAATTGCAATGCCTATATGAAATTTCTTACAGTGAAGGGAAAAGCCCCTTCGGGGAAATGATTACAAAAGCAACCAAACAAGATGTTGTTTACCAGCAAATAAAATAACAAATGCAACAACCCACCAACAAAGAAAAGTAGCCGGACTATGACTTGGATGCTCCCGGAATGCTGTACTATAAAGGGAGGCTGTATGTGCCCAATCAGAACAATGTTAAAAATCTGATATTGGATGAATTCCATAAGAGTCATTACATTGGACACCCCGGGTATCAAAAGATGATCACTGCACTTCAAAAATAATATTATTGGCAAGGGATGAAGAAAGATGTGGCTGGTTATTTGGCATGATGTTTAGAGTGTCAGCAAATCAAAGCAGAACACCAGCATCCTGCAGGTTTATTACAACCGTTACCCATACCGGAATGGAAATGGGAAACCATTTCTATGGACTTTATAACAGGTTTGCCTAAGTCAATGAAAAATAACGACTCCATCATGGTGGTGGTGGTCAAGCTGAGCAAGTCAGTGCATTTTATACCAGTGCAATCTACCTATAGAGTTGTGCAGATCGCCCATGTGTTCATGAAGAATATATTTAAGTTGCATGGGTTACCAAAGACAATAATTTCAGACCGTGATGTAAAATTTACATCGGTTTTTTGGAAGACATTGTTTGAAGAATTGGGAACTCAGCTGAATTTTAGTAGGGCTTATCACCCTCATACGGACGGGCAAACTGAATGGGTGAACCAGGTGGTAGAAGATATGTTAAGAGCATATGTGATGCAACAACCAACCAAGTGGGAGGATTATTTGCACTTGGTTTAATTTGCATACAATAACGGCTACCACACATCATTGCTAATGAGCCCTTTTGAAGTGTTGTATGGACAAAAGTGCCGCACCCCCTCGAGTTGGAGTGGACCGGAAAACAGATTGATGTTGGGTCCTGAGATGCTTAAGTAAATGGAAGAACTGGTGAAAAAGATACGATCTAATTTGAAGGTAGCTCAGGATAGGAAAAAAAACTTCACTGACCGAAAGAGGAGGTTTAAGGAGTATCAGGTCGGTGATCATGTATATTTGAGGATCCGACCAAAAAAAAAGCACATTACAGTGGAGCGAATGTGCTAAGTTGGCACCTCGATACTGTGGACCATTTCAGATCTTAGCAAGAATTGGGTCGGTGGCTTACTAGCTCACTCTGCCAAGTCACATATGGGTCCACAATGTCTTTCATGTCTCTGTGTTAAAAAAATATGTTTATGATCCTAAACATGTGATTAATTGGCACAATGTTCAAGTGAGAATTATGTCCGATAGATCAGTTTAAATGCTTTCCTTGTAACAGAAAACTGACTTAGGATGTTGCATGTTGCAGGTAGAACCAGAAGGAGAAATTCGGGTTGAACCGCTGAGCATCCTCGATTGGAGAGAGGTAACGTTGCGGAAGCGTGACATTACCCAAGTTAAAGTTAGTGGCAGCACTTTGGGCTTGAGGAGGCCACTTGGGAAGATGAGGAACTTATGCGGAAGAATTATCCAGGATTGTTCATGGCTGATAGACATCGGGACGATGTCCAATCTTAGGTGGGGAAGATGTAATGCCCCGGGAAAACGATGTAAATATTTGGATTACTGTAGTAGAAACAAACTGAGCTTGTTATTAGTATTTGATTAAAAGTTAAATATAATTTGGTGGATTGTGAAAATGTAAAAGTGTTTCCTGAAAGAAGGTAAATCCTCATGGAGGAAGTCATCCTCTTGAGGTGGGGAAAAACGGTTGCTGAGGAAGCAACCCTAACTACCTTCCCTAACTGGAAGGTTTCCAGAGAAAAATGGGAGAAGGGAGGAAAAATTCTGCACTGTAGTGATAGGCAAAAGAAGAGACTCGAGGAAAAAGGAGGTGGCTAAGTCTGGTGATGACCAGATAGCCCTACTCGCTGTACGAGCAACTTGCGAAAGACTGAGGTCTGGCAAGAAGCAAGGGGGGATATTGTGGTCTTGAAGGACGAATCTCGTGCTTGGGCGGTTTGATAGACAATAGACCCAGTTTTGGGTAACTGTTAGAAGACGACATTCTATCCAAGGAACTCTAGACCCCGTGTTTTTTTTTTAGAGTCAGCCAGAAATGAAATTTCAACCAGAAGAATTTCAGGTATGAAGTAATCCCTAGAATTGATACTAACTTGGTAATTTTATAAGGTTATTCTTAGTTTTCCTCTTTCCTTCTATATTATGAAAGGAGGGTGAGAGAATTCCTACAAGGAATTGGACGTGGAACTGTGCGAGGGTATAATAGGGAGGGCAAGATTTTGTATCTGTCTTTCATTTTTCTTTTCTCTTAAAGAAAATACATATGGTTCGGGAAGTCAAGTGTGAGCGAGGGCTCCTAGGAAACCCTTTCAAAGATTACAGAAAATGGAAAACAGTTAATGCAAAGACTCATTATAATTACAGAATTCTCGGAACTAAAATGTAATTGCAATGAAAATGATTATATTTCATAAATCAACAGAGAGTTCAACAATTATCTATTATGTGTCTAATTCCTATATAAGCCGTGAAACGTAGCAAAAAAAGTAAGCTCATTTCCGGAAACTCGAACCTGAAACATTTACAAAACCAAAATTATAAACAATCTCAAAGAAAAACCCTAAGGAACAAAGCCATAACCGGGAGGGTATGTCGGGTGTAGGACAAGAGTTAAACATTCCGATTAACATGCATGTAAAGAATCTTTAAGTCGGCACTGTAACCATAAACATATATATATAACATAGCGAGGTAGTTATACAGAAGTCACGGCTCCACAAGGGAACAAAAAAAACAAAGAATACATACAAGTGTGGGCCTAGAACAAGTTCAGGTAGTACTCCTGTGATTGATGTGAACAATAACCCTCTAGTGAGATGCCAGACGAATAATCTTTGTCCAAATACATAAAAACAGTAAGGCATAAAATCGTAATTAACATGCAGTAAGCATCATATAGTATAATAGTGATATGAAACGAACAATCAAATTGAGTAGTGTGCAAAGTAGTATATATTCAGATAAAATTATGGAAAAACACTATCATGATTATAAATGACTCCTCCACAGTTCATGAACCCTAATGAGGGGCTAATGCAAAAGAGTAATTAAGCCATACAGTGAGGCACCGCAAGGGAGGTGCTCACCTCTTCAAACCAGCTGAACTTGGGTCATAAAGACTCTAACCCTCCATAGAAGGACGAAAGCATAAATATTCAAAAAGTACTCAAGTACTCAAACAGCCTTGGAAAACTGTAGGAAGTCACAATATAACAGTTCAAGGTTACAACCCGCATAGTTTGATAACTGTGGAAATAAATTACATAAACTCATGCATCAGCGGGCTCGAAGGCCCGACAAATTCAACAAAAGAAAACACAGTTATCAGTTCATAGCCACATCACGCGAAGGATTCCCAATCCTTGCATTGGCTGGGCAGACTTGTCAGGCTTAAACCCTCCCAAAACCCATGTATAGTAACCAAGAGGAGAATCCGTAAGGGGTCTGTGCGAGAGGGCCAAATCTATCAATAAACACAGGAGAGGAAAAACAAATAGAACCCTACAGTCAGAGCGATTAATTCATCAATTCCTGTAGTAGCACGCTTATGTTGAATAATAGTAAGTGGAAACAAATGGGTGTGAACTTACCTATTTGTCGCAGCTCTAAGAAGGCAAGACAGAAATACGTCGAAAGTTAGAAACTTCGGATTGTTCATAACACGACTGAAAATGGCAAAGGGCATAGAAAATAAAAAAAATATAATACATAAGCCTTATAGATAGCACATTAAGCCTTACCACATGGTAGCCACTTTAAAGGACTCAGTCCAAATTGCTCTGAATTAGTAGCATGCATGAGAACCACGACCATGCATCAACCAGAGAAGGTTTGGTATGAATGTGGTGCTGAAAGGAGGAGGGAATTGTAACAGGGCCGAGGAGGAAATGTATCTGGAACCATCGATAGTATGTTTTCATCTAGTAAGGTGCACAGCAAGATAGCTCTGCCCTCGGATGGGCATTCCCTCTTTTCCACCATCGATGCGGGGAGACGCCCGAGGGCACGGAAGCAGAGGATACCAAAACCTTACCTCCATCACATGACAGTGCCGGAAGGAGTAAATGCCCAGAACCAGGTGTATTGAACCAGTGCAACCAGCAATTAATCCGGCAGATAATGCTTTGGCACCACGGAATATTTCCTATTTACCCACATAAAGATGACATATCCTATCCATGACCTTCGTGAATGTGAATTCCGTGTGTAGGTGTTAATGGGGTTGGCCTGTTTACGTATAAGGTGCATGCAATAACGTGGTTAAAGTTTTAAAAACAAAATTTTATTATGTAGATTTACCGTGGGTACATTACAGATAGAGTTCCTAATTACATATGAACAGTAACACACCATAACCATTCTGCCACAGGACGAAACGTTGTCAACGATTCTCTTAGAATTTCATTCATATGCATTATTTTATCATGCTTAAAAGAGTTTTAACATTTTTGCATTAAAACGAAACCTTATTTATAATGAAAAAAAAAAAAAAACCTTATATTTGTAAGTTTAATTTAATAATCGATTTCTGCACATTTTGTTATGAATGAACGATATCTCTGAAGGTAGGCCGCACCTGATAAAATCCAAATATTTGATTTAGAGCCATTTCTGTATGGATTTAAACCAAGCTACAAGTGTGAAAAAATTGGGTGATTTTTGTAAAATAATAACAAAAAGGCAAGGGCAAAAGTATAACCATCAATCAGTTTCAGCATGCAAATAATGGGAACTTTGGTTTTGCAGTCGTTGCTGATCCAAGGACGTGGAAGGTACCACTGCTCCACAGGGAACTGCAAGAATCCACAGTGCGCCCCACATGTTCTCTCTGTCAAACCAGGGAAAACTTACCGTTTGCGCATAGCAAGTGTGGCTTCCCTTTCATCTCTCAATTTCCTTATTCAGGTGGAGTACTCTCTTAATTAGTTTTTTCACCAATCGAAATTCACAGTAAATATTATGTTAGGTATTTTCCTGCGGTAGAGAAACTTTCATATTCGTTATGGGTAGGCCATATACAAATACATCTCCATACATTTTCGTACATTTCTTTTTAGGTTAATGATCCAGAACCTGTTTTTTGAAGGCTTGTTTGGTATATAATTATGCGGCGACAGCAAATGACCATTGTGGAAGCAGATGGCAACTACGTGGAACCCGTACAAGTCCAGAATCTGGACATATATTCAGGAGAAACATACTCAGTTCTTCTTACAGCAGACCAGGACCCTTCAACAAATTACTGGGCAGCTCTCAAAGTAAGAGGAAGGCCTCCCAAAACACCCACACGACTTGCGATATTAAACTATCTGCCAAATCCTATGGGGTGTGGACAAGAAAGTTGTTTCGTTGAGGGGCAAGCATCATCATCTTCTGGCATTTCCTCCTTCCAATACTTACTTTCGGCGAATAGTTTGATTTAGATCTTGATGATTAAGTATAGGAATAAATATCGGCATAAATGGGCCGTACATCAAAAGCTTATTGATGTAGAGTCCAGTTTGTTTAGAATACAAAGCCATGTTACTTCTGAGTTATACACGTTTTGGCGTGGAACTTTTATCTCCATACACGTTTTGGAGTTATACACGTTATTTACCACTTTGCATCTTAATTGCGATCAGATAACGCTTCTTCCTTTTGTTTTGATCCATGAGCGACGTTAGGCGGGGCCGATTATGTGCATGTTGGGCATGTTCTTTTACCTTTTTTAAACCCTTTGTTGAGAACATATAAATCATTTTTTCGTTGACGTGGTTCTCATGAGTATAATATTTTTGTTTTTCTTGGGTTGACATGGTTCTAAGTATAAAGGTTTAGTTTAAGTGTTACATTTTTATTTTTACTTTTTACTTAATTAACTATTAAATAGGGACTATCGGACTATTGTCGGGTTAATGATGATATTTATTTAATTTTAAAAAAAATTAATTCTATACGATAAGAATTTAACCATATTTATATAGATAAATATATATAAATAATTCCAAATAAAAGGTTAGAAAATAAAAGAAATCGGTATTAAGCATTATATGAGGCATTTATCATCTAAAAATCTAAAAATTAGAATTTAAGATAAGCCTATAATAGTTTTTGGTTTTGGTTTCGGATTTGGATTTGTCTCAATTCATATTATGCAATCTTATAGTATGCATACTTAAGTCTAGAAGTAAACTTAAAGCTTAAAGTTGAGGCTCACATTGCATATCCACACCAAATCACTATTGATATGCTATATATAACACTAACTTATGAGGATAGAGTAATCAAATTAAAGGTCCACACCTAGAGACTATTGATGTGTAATGTGCTATATAAAAAACTAACTCATTTGAATAAAGTAATCAAACTGAAGGGTTTTCTAAGTTGTCCAATAGAAATAATGGAAGTGGCTTTACTTGTTTGTCTAAGTGAAATAACATTTTTTTGTTTCATTTTGAGAGTTTTTATGTAGTTTTTTTAGTATTCTTACATTGGTGATACATCTAGGATTTTATAAAATGGGCCTATTTATTAGTTTACTAGGAAATTGGATCCATTTCACGGTTGGATACGAAAATCTCCAAATGTGTGGTTAGTGGGGTTATGATGCTTTTAATACATTCATGCTTGAATATGAATGCTATTGGGTTTGGCCCTTTCATGTGTTAGGGTTTTTTATGAATTCCTTGAAAATGTTTGGTTTGGCCCTTTCATGTGTCAGAGTGTTTTATGAATTTCTTAAAAATGCATACCTTGCATATCATTATTACTTGAAATGTCTAAAATTTGAAATCAATTAATCTTTTTAAAAATATATTATAGTGAATGTGCTTGAACAAGATACTTGATAAATTGTCAAGAATGTTTCAACATGATTTGCAAAATATTTGAAATTACATAAATAGTTATTATATATAATTACACCCAAATCATCTGCTAGCGTGATAGTAAGAATGAATACAAATAAATATATTTAATCTTTCCATAATATATATATGTATAATGTATATGTATATGTATATATAATATTAGATGAAGATATATTATGATTAAAATAGAATTTATATTAATAAATAATTGATTTTTCTATTTCACAACAGAAATATATATAAAAATGATACATAAAAATAAATATGAAGAGTGAGCAATAAAACCAAACTACTATTAAAAAAAAAATGCACTCATACTCTTCTCAAGATAAAAGAATTTTAACCTCTTAGTAATGTCTACACAATAATTCTTATCAAATCATTAACCTTTGGAAATGGAAATTCTCAAACAGAGGACAATAGAGATCCAGTTGACACTCTCATCGTCCAATGTGCTTTTACGTGAATGTGAAGGTGGACCAATCTTATAATGTGATTTTGAAACTTGATTTTTTATCTTATTACTCTGAACTCACATAGAGGAGAAGCATGTTCTTCTTCTTTATTTTGGAACTCTCAGAGTTGGTGAAATGACTTGAGATTCTTGCGAGCAATTTTCAACTTCCTTTGGCATCTTAATGTATATAGGATTAGGCACTCTAATAAATTCTTATAAAACATCATCCTTCACAAAGAGTACTCACCTTCTTGTAGATTTCAGAGTTTGAAATGCTCGATGAAAATGGTGAACATCCACACATATAATTTATTGGGAATTGATTATGGAAAATTTGGAGGAAATATCAAAGTTGCTTAGAGATGAATCCGAATGGGGAGACATTAGTACATGGATCTTGAATTGAAGATTGCCTTGACCTATTACAAATTTATTTTAGTTATTTCTTTGAGCATGGTGGAGGTATCTGAGACACTATGGATTATAAAGCCATTGCAATCTTATCTTTTTCTATTATTCTCTATAAGTTATAACTCTTAGTTTCTCTACTTAATTATAGAGAAAATACAATGACATGGACTAGAATCCCAAACTCTTCATAGTAAAACAATAACAACATAACCTAGTTGCAGTCTAGGGGTGAGGTTTTGACTTCCTCAACCGTAAATTAGAGTTATTATTTTGGACTTTTAGAATCTTCTTAAATTTCCACACATGGCTAGCTCCATATGAATGAGTAAGAGGGGTTGGTGAGGCATCCTCTCATACCATGGTGATCAACACAATAGTTTAAGTTGAAAGAGACATAACCTTTGCATAGAAGTTAAAATTCATATTATTTTGCATTATTGGAAAGGTCTCTAAGTTTACGCCAACATCAAGGGGGTCATAGCTTTTCTTAAAAGGTTTTGAGCCAATAGAATTCTACTTGACGCCTCCAAATGGATATGAAAGGTGTAAGACCTGAATTTTCCAAACCAAGACCTATCAAATGACCTTGAAAGTTGATTCCCCCAATTTTCCAACTTAGATAGGATTGACATAGATGAAAATTAATATAATGAACCAACTGAAATCATATATACATTTTTAAGAAGGATTTTGGTCCCCATAAACTCTATTTAATGAGGCCATGACTTTTTTCCTCTTAACTTGCCCCTAAAATACCACTTTGTTTTTCCTAGTTATTGTTCTTTCAATCCCATCTTCCAATGGTCATGCTATCCATGCCTTGTAGTTATAATTGTCTTTTATAAAATTTGTTTTTTCTTTCAACTTTGCATAAACATCTAGTGGTAAGTATTTTATGTAAGGTAAGAACTTGACATCTTCCTGATCCAACATGGAGGTCTCATAGAGTTTTAGTTTCTCCACATTCACCACTAAGTAAATGCACATGTATGGGGTATATTGAGTCTATCAGTATTATCTCCGACTATTTCAAATATCTCAAAAGAACGAAACCACAGAGTGCTCACTTTCTTAGAAGGACCTTGTAATCTTTCCATGTTTAGTCTTGTAATCTTGGGAGTTGCAACATTCTTGGTGCAATAGTAGGGCTAAATTTATTTTTGGACCCTGTAATCTTTCCATATTAAGAAAAAAGGCAATAAACAAATAAATTAATTAAAGAAAGGAAAAAAATCATATATTAAAAAAATTATAAAAAAGAAGTCAATAAAAAAAAATTATAATAAAAAAGAGATTTTAAAAGAGATATACAATTAAAAAAAATAACGATATAAAAAAATATAGATCCATCTAAAGTACGGATTTAACATGAGCAGAGAGTGATCAAATTTCTTGATGTCAAACTTCTTTAGAGTGCAAAATACAGTGTGTAAGTTTTCATTGTTTAAATTGTATTTTTGAATGCTATATAGAGTATATATAGGAGCAAATAAACATTTTAACCATAAAACTTATTTTTTTCATGGTATATATATAATTGTTTTAAATGATATTTAATATATACATAATTGGCCTTAAAATATTTTACATAACATTAACACAAAATATTAAAATATTTTTAATGAGAACTCACATTAAATATTTTTTATATACAACACTAAAATATTTTATTTTAACAATTTTTTTCTACATATAGATATATATGAAGTTGATATTGACATAAATTATTTAACATAGATCTTAAAATAGTTGACTTAAATATTGAAATACTTTTGGAATGTTCAAGGTTTAAACATCTTACTCACACTATTTTTTTTTTTTACTTTTAATTAATCTATAGCATATACATTTTTATTTTTTTTATTATAGGCAACATTATTTTTCTATTTAGAGCATAACTTATTTTTATTTTAAAGGGGTACGTGTCAACTCCATAGACGGACATACAAACTTACACATCCCCTCCGACTAGGCTGTAGAAAGAGCCTCTTACTATCCTTCTTGAGATAAAATAATTTTAAACTGTGGTAATGTCTAGGCAATAATTCTTATCAAATCATTAACCTCTAGAAATGGAAAATCTCGAACAGAGGATGATAGATATCGATTTCGACAACCCTCTCATCATCCAATGTTCTTTTACTTGAATTTGGAAGTGGATCAATCATATTTTCTAGATTGTGATTTCAAAAGTTGATTTTTCATCTTGTTACTCTCAACTCACATAGTGGAGAAGCATATTCTTCTTCTTTATTTTGGAACTCTTAGAGTTGGTGAAATGACTTGAGATTATTACCAAGAGTTTTGAACTTCCTTTGATATCTTAATGTATATATGATTAGGCATTATAATAAATTATTATAAAACATCATCCTTTATATATCACAAGAGGGAATTCAATCCTTCACGAAGAGTACTGACCTTCATGTAGATTTCGGAGTTTGAAATGCTTGATGAAAATGGTGAGCATCCATGCATACAATTTATTGGGAATTGATTATGGAAAATTTGGAGGAAATATCAAAGTGTTTAGAGATGAATCCAACTGGGGAGACATTAGTAGATGGATCTTGAATTGAATATTGCTCTCACCTACTACGAATTTATTTTAGTTATTTTTTTTAGCATGGTGGAGTTACCTAGGACACTATGGCTTATAAATCTACTACAATATTATCCCCTTCTATTATGCTCTTTAATTTATAACTCCTTGTTCCTCTACTTAATTATAGAAAAAATACAATGACATGGAATGGAATCCCCACTCTTCCTAGTAAAACAATATCAACATAGTATGATTGCAGTCTAGGGGTGAGGTTTTCACTTCCTCAACCCTAAGTTACAGTTATTATTTTGGCCCTTTAGAATCTTCTTAAATTTTCACACATCGATAACCCCATATGCATGAGTAAGAGGGGTTTGCGAAGCATCCTCCCATTCTATGGTGATCAACACAATAGGTTAACTTGAAAGATGAATAACTTTTGCATACAAGTTAAAATTGATATTATTTTTTCATTATTGGAAAGGTCTCTAAATTTAGGCCAATATCAAGGGGGTCATTGCAAAAGGGTTTGACCCAATAAAATTCTAATTGATGCCTCCAAATGGATATGAAAGGTGTAAGACCTGAATTTTCCAAACCGAGACGTACCAAATGACCTTGCAAGTTGATTCCTCCAATTTTTCAACTTAGACAAGATTGATGTACATGAAAATTGATATAATGACCTAATTGAAATCATATATACCTTTTTAAGGAGGATTTTTGTCCCCATAAAATCTATTGAATGAGGCAAGGAATTTCTTCCTCTTAACTTGTCCCTAAAGTACCACATTTTTTTCCCTAAATATTGTTCTTTCAGTCACATCTACCAATGGTCATGCTATTCATGCCTTGTAGTTATAATCCTATTTTATAAAATTTGTGTTTTCTCTCAACTTTGCATAAACATCTAGTGCTAAGTATTTTATATAAGGTAAGAACTTCTCATCTTCGTGATCCAACATGGAGGTCTCATAGAGTTATAGTTTCTCCACATTCACTACTAAGTAAATTCACATGTATGGGGTAGATTGAGTTTGTCAATATTATCTCCCACTATTTCAAATATGCCAAAAGAAGCAAACTACAGAGCGCTCACCTTCTTAGAAGGACCTTGTAATCTTTCATGTTTTAGTTGTAACCTAAATTTATTTGTTATGAATAAAAAATATAAGAAATAATATAAATAATGTAAACAATCATAATACTAAATAATGATTAATTAAATAATAATTAATTAATGAAGAGGTATGTGCCTAAGGACATAACCATTTGTGAAGAGGTACCTGCCTAGGTATATAAGGAGTCCCTCACACCCATTTGTAATCATCTCATCAATTCTTATATACATTATTTAATATACAATGAGATCTCCTACAATGGATGTCTTTGTCTTCGAACTATTCAAAAGATTATTGTTGCATATACGAACCTTTTTCATTACATTGGTATCAAAGCCACATTGGCAGATCCCGACCCTTGGTCATAAACTCTTCGTTAATCTTGTTGTCATGCAACTGAAGTGTTCACTACAAGAATTTGGAGTTTCTCCATATCACCATTTAGGCCTTTGGCCATATTTTTAAAAAGTTAAAAAAAATAAAAAAGGTTAAAAAGAAAGAGAAAAAGAAAAATATATTAAGGAAAAATATGAAGAAAAAAGAGAATAAACAAAAAAAATTAAAAAAATGGAAAAAGAATCATATATCAAGAATTTTTATTATCAAAAGGAGTTAAGATAAAAACTTTTATAATAAAAAAAATTGAAAAAAAAATTACAAAAAAAAATAATGATATAAGAAAATATATAATAAAAAAGGGACAGTGGGAACCATAGTCATAAAGTCATTTCAAACTGAATGAATAATAATCACATCCATTGCAAACAACCATAGTCACAAAGCCGGTGCAACCTCATCGAACAATAATCACAGCAATTTCAAACCAAGCAACCCAATTTTGCACCCTGCCACCATTAACAAAAGTCATTGTCATCCATCACCATCTTCGACAACCATGTACTATCACCACCGCTGCCAACTACTCTGGACACTGTAACTGCCAACTATTCCCACAACTTTTCTATTGCTCACAACACAATTGAATCTTCCTGTAGCAAATGCATTCGCAGTTGTAGACCACCCTCAACTGCAACCTTCTCCTCGTATTTGCACTACTATTCCACTACCATCATTTGGTTCCCTCTTATGCACACTACCTTTGGAAGCCTTGATAGTAGCCAACTTCCTATGGGTCACACACCCTCCCACTAACACTGATTCCATCTTCTCCCCGTCGTGCAACCGACACTGATCCACCATTTTGACCATTCCCGACTAATAGCCTGGAAACTCCACCCTTTCGCCTTATCCATTCATGTCACTCGGTTGTACTACTAGTTGACATGTTGTGTCCCTCTCACACATATGTTCACACCCATTAAATTGTGAATGTCGTACAAACCCATTTCGTCATTATATGTACTTGAAGTTAGAAACTCTAATATCATGATTTTTTTTTTCCAAAACAATTGATAGATTAATAAATAATTAACCAATTACTTGAATCAATGATTATTAGATAAACCAACATTAAAATTTGACTAAGTCCATGAGTGTGGTATAATTTCGTAAAAGAAAAATCCAAGGAATTATATACTTATAGAGAAAAAAAAGGGAATTTGGAGAGTATTCAAATTGACTGTAAAGGTAACCCCCCCCCCCCACACATATATTATATAAGGTGTTAGCATTTATACTTAAAAGGGATTATTAACTAAAATATGTTATTTCATGAAAATTCTACTTGAAATATTTTTTCATAAAAAGTATATCCTATGTAATAGTTGGAAGTTATAAAAGAAAGTTTATAACAGAAAAAAGAGAAAAAGGTTACGTTCAAACCCTAAGCTCCTCTCTCTCTCTCTCTCTCTCTCTCTCTCTCTCTCTATATATATATATATATATATATATATATATATATATTATATATATATATATATATATATATATAATAAATAATAATAATAAAATAAGTGGAGATAACTATTGAAAAAAGAAAATGAATAACCTCTATATAATAATAATATAATAATAAATAATAATAAGTGGAGATAACTATTGAAAAAAAGAAAATGAATAACCTAGGTATGGAGTAAAGAATATTTTCCTAAAAGGTCTTTTAATTATGGATCATAGATTAATTACATTAAAATGAAACTTATCTAAGGAAAAGAAATTAATATCACTATCAGCTCAAGAAACAAGGAAAATTACATCAATATTAATTTCACAAATCATCTACTAATTCAAGAGCCAAGCATTGGTGAAAGAAAATATTTATGGCCAAAAGGAGTAGGAAATTAGTGATTTACAAGTGACACTAGATCATTATGAGCACATATCTCAATTATGTGTTGTAACTATGTTTAATAGAGAGATTGACATAATTCTTGGTCAACCTTGGTTTAAGAAATTGGGTTCGTGCATGTTAAACATAGAGAAACAATTTTTGACATTTCCCTATAAGGAGAAGATGGTCACATTTAGAGAGATAACAAGCAAGTCAGAATCAATAATACCTTCGTTATAAGAATTTAAGGATATTTCAAAATTGATGTTTCAATATAATAATAAAACTATACCAAAAAAGGAGAAAGATCTTGAAGAATTCATCTCCAGTAAATACAAAGGAATTTTGCGTCTCATAGATCACATTGAAAAACTAATCAAACAAGTCAAGAAAGCTAAGGCCACAAAGAAGTAATTCAAGAATCACTTATCAGAACAAGAAGAGCAAAATTTACATTTAAAAAACCTTAATCAAACATTGCTAAAACAAATCAAAAGTTTAAATGATGAGGAGCATAATAAACATGAAGTCAATAATTCATAAGGTGAAGAGATTTTATGTCTAAGAAATCATAACCAAAAACTTCTTACACAAATAAAGAAGCTTAAAAATGACAAGAAGTAACTAAATGACAAGTTATAATAACTTACTCAAGAAGAATTATTGATGTCTCTAGTCATAACAGTACAAGTGGAAAATCAAGGAAGAAAGATAGATCAAGTCAATATCACATCTCAAGAAGAGGATAAATTAGTTAAGTTGAATATGTACTAAAATGTTATAGTCCAAACAATAAAAAAATTCAAGTGAATATCTTACAATTAAGAAAGAAATTTTTGAACTTGAAATAAATTAGATGCTCCCAATAAAACATGAAATCACCATGATTAGAATAGGGAAAAATCAAACCGCTGGAATTCCTTATCGACATATGAACCAAAAGAGAATACAAGTAAGTTAGACTACATATTTGAACCATTTAGAATGGAAACAAAAATTTTATGTTCTAAACAATACTAAAGTTTATAAAATCATATCCTATGATAATAATTCATTTCAAGTTACCAGTAATCAAAATATTCCACAGAAAATTGAATTAGGATGGTTATATCCCATCTCAGTGAGACAATTATGTTTATCACTTGAAGGATCCTATCATCTTGTATCAACGAAGATGAAAATCAAATAATTCCAAAAGATGTGAATAGATTACAAAGACAAAGAAATAGATGACCACCTTGTGAGCGGTAAGATTTGAGGACAATTCCTTTCCAAGAGAAAGGCAATGTTATGAATAAAATATATATAAAATAATATAAATAACGTAAACAATAATAATAATAAATAATGATTAATTAATTAGGAATTAGTTAATGAAGAGGTATGTCTCTAAGGACATTACAATTTGTGAAGAGGTACTTGCTTAGGTATATAAGTAGGCCCTCAACCTCATTCGTAATCATCTCATCAATTCTTATATATATTATTTAATATACAATTACTTGTCCTATAATGAATGTCTTTTTCTTCGAAGTATTTTGAAGATTATTGTTGCATATACGAATCTTGTTCGTTACATTGGTATCAGAGAATACCGCTAATGTGTACGAACTTTGTTCGTTATATTATCTTATATTTTGAATGACTTATTGGTTATGTGTTGATCATTTTTTCCTTTGTATTTCTCTTATGTCTTCTTTACCGTCTCCTAAAATTCTAAATGGATATGCCTAATCTCCTCAACAAAATTTTCAACTCTCAATGTATCTCCTATGAGGTCCTGCCTCACTCTTCCTTGTCATATCCAAAGAAAGTTTTCAAAGTTGACTTACTAATAGAAGATTTGTTCTATTATAAGAGTGTTTTATATACATTATTTTTTCATCCCAAATTTTCATATGATTTTGACTGTATCCCCTCAAAAGCCAAAACAAAGTCGTATTGACTATTTCTACCTACCCATTTTCCTATGGATGGAATATTATTAATATCTTCAACTTATTTTCATATTCTTCCATAATGTAGTCCAAACTGCTCTAAGATATCTAGTATCCTTGTTGGAAATGATGCTCCTCCCTACCCCCAATTGCACCTAAACTTATTCAAAGAGAAGGTTTTCTTTATTCTTGTCCTTTGATGAACTTTTTACAATGCATGAGAATGCACATATTGTTGAAAATACCACCTAAAATATTTCATACATACAACATACATACATACATACATTAACATACATACATACATACAACATATATATATATATATATAGAGAGAGAGAGAGAGAAGAGAGAGAGAGAGAGAGAGAGAGATATTCAATGTCCCTTCTTAGTTGTTGGTAATCCTCATATAAAATCCATAGAAATGTTTTCCCAAGGTTGAGTGGGTATAAGTAGGGGATGGTATAGACCTTGCTTTATGTTACTAGGTTTGTTGGTATAATAAATTATACATTCTCTAGTATGTTGTGATACATATTATTGAATTCTAAGCTAATACAAATACCTATGTAGGTTGGCAATTGTACTCCCAACACAAAAATCTCCTAGAAACTTATAGTTGTGCGCCTTTCCGATACGTTGCAACTATTCACCTTTAGGAACACAAATCTTGTCAAACATGTAAAGTAACACATTATGGAAATGATGGTTAGACTTGTTGTTACCTTATTCTATATGAATTTGGCCATGTAGTTGTTGAAACACCTCTCTGATGTCCGCATCTTCCGTGTATGTCTCTTTATATACATCTTGGGTAAAAGGCTTCACATGCATTAGAGTTACCAAAGATATTATCTTGCATAGGGGTAGCCTTGAAAGCATGCCTACTAACCTATTTTTATTTTTGTTTTTATACTTGATTGTTCAACGATGAAACTATTGTAGAAACACCCTCTACTTGTTATGTATGGTTTGTTGTATCTTATTCAAGGTCTACAGAAAATGAAATGCTTGGTGACCTATGTGGATGATGGTCTCCTTTCCCACCAAATAGTGGTTTCACTTCCTGATAGTTTGAACTGGAGAATAGAGTTCCTTATCATAGGTAGGGTAGTTGATCATCATACCAAGAAATATTTTAGAATGATAGCATACATGCCTTCCACATTACATAGAAAATTTTCCCAACATGCATATGTATTTACCTTGAAAGCATTATGCAAATTTGGTAATGAGAGTACTAGTTCTTGATTGATCATTCTTTTAAACTCATCGAAATCCTTTTGTTGATTATTATCCCACTGGAAACTATGGTGCATCTAATGCTCAAATTGAAGCTATTTATAAGCTCATCAAAATCCTTTTGTTCATTCTTCTCCCACTATAAACTATGGAGCGTATAACGTTGAAAGTGAAGCTATGAACTTCCACAAGTACTACATTTTCCTAAGAAAAATCCCAACTTTTATGAAATTTGTAGAAATTGACCATTTCATGATATCGATAATATTTGTGGGATTTGTCTTGAACTCTCCTCCACCAATCACATACCCAAAGTACAACATAAAATTGTGGAGAAAACTCTCATTTCTCAAGGTTAGAAAGTATAATTGTAGATTTAGGGATGAAAATTTATCTTAGAGTTTATAAACTTCGAAGAATCTTATTAGTTCATAATATGGAAATTATAAAATGTTTGGCTATATTTTTGTAGAAATATTCAAATTTCTAATGAATTCATATAATCTCTATAGTTTTTCAGTGAATTTTAAAGTAATAACTTATATTGTATAAAATTGGTGAATTTTTTATAAAATGGGAATTGCTAACTTTTGTTTGGAGAAACATGAAAATGAAACAATTTTATTAATCGCTAAAATTTTCTTGATCACTTTTTTTTAACATTAAATTTATTAAAATTTAAAATATATTTATTATTAATTAAAATATATTATTTCAAAATTTTACTTTATTAAAACTAAAATATTTTATTAACTAATTTTGATATTTCATTATTTTAATTTATGGAAAGGTATTGTATATAAATAAGAGGCAATAACATCTTCACCTCTCTAAAGTTGAGCCTATAAATTTTGGAGGAATATTGTTGTCAGTAAATCAAACAAAATAATTTGATTCCCTTAAAGGAATGAGATATTTATCTTAAGAAACTTTATGGCTCCCGAGAAACCATGAGCAACATTATAAACACTCTTATAGAGGCAGATACCTTTTCTTTGGAAGACGTAGAGTTCGGGATTAAGAAGCCTGATAACGAGAAAGTTAGGGACATTGAAAGTTACCAAGTTGAAATTTTCAAAATGAGAAGGTTCGTCCTCATCCTTCATATACACAAACCCCTCAATTTGGCAGGAAATCACAACCTTCCTAAGCTGTGGATGAAAATCCTTATTGTGCTTGTCTTTGAAAGTGGGGATAAAAATGTTCCCTCTAACTATAAGAATATCATGATTAGCTACATCTTAGCTAAATTGTATGGGCTCATTTTGGAAAAGAAGATTAGCACCTAGATTGAAAGTCATGGAAAAAGAGCCAAAGAGCATGCTAGTAAGGGAAAATTTCAGGGTCTAAAATTTATGGGTGGGCTAATTTTCCATTCTTTTTCCAAAAAAAAGATTCACCAATTTACATTTTTTTTTGAAGTGATGTTCCCGAAATTTATAGTACACCATTATTTTACCTTAAAAATCACCAAAATATTATATTGACTAATATAAAATCATTTGAAATCTAAATATTTCTACAAAAATATCACCAAAAGTTTTAAAATTTGCATATTAGGGACTAGTAAGATTCACCAAGGTTTCTAAGCTTTAAGATAAAACTCCATCGTTTAAATTTTCCCTAATTCTAGTTTTAAGAGGCATCACTCAACTATTGACCACCTTGTCACTCTTAGGACCATTTCCGAGGAATGTCACAACAATAAAATTGATCTCTTCTATTGTTTTGTTGGCCTTAGAAAATATTTCAACACAATTCCTTGAGAGAATTTATGGTAAAGACTCGATGAGATAATGATTCCTCTCGAGTTAAAGTGGTTGTAACTAGATTATATGAGAATTTTATTACCAAGATTAAGACCACAAAGGGTTGGTATAAAGAGATTAAATGCAATATTGGTGTTAATTAAGGATTTCCCCTATCCCCTACCCTTTTTGGAATTTACAATGACAAGCTTGAAGAGTGTTTAGATGTTGTTGGTTGTGAAGGACCCAAGCTCACTAGTATAGTCATTACTCTTCTCCTTTATGTTGGAAATATTGTTCTTCTTGCTAGAAGCCTTGATGATCTCTACAATTAGCTTAAAACCCTCCATGATTACTACTCCAAGATTTGTATGAATGTTAACACTAACAAAACTAAAGTCATGACAATTAAATCCAAAAATATCAACTGTGATAATTTCATTGATGATAACAATTACTTAGATAAGGTTTCTTCATAAAAATATTCAGGTATTGACATTCACCATCAACTCAATTAGAACTATAGTATTGAGAAAATGATTATAGGAGGCTAGAAATATTACCATGAGCTTCAAAATAATTGTAAGCTGATTGATCTTTGTGTTTGGAGTAAAGAAAAGTTCCTCTTCAAGAATCTAGTCACCCCTATTATTTTATATGGATGTGAGGTGTGGTGCTACAATATATCTAGAGAATCATGGAGAAATATTGAAATAATGCAAAAGAAATTTATAACTTACAACATAAAAAATTAAAGGTAATATCCCCCTACCTTATTCACTTGATTGATGCTAGCCTTTCCCCCATTGAAAGCATGGCTATTGTTAGGTATCTAATGTATAAGAAGAAGTTGTATAACATGGAAGCCAAGAGGATCCCCAAAATTTCTTCTAAATCTAGACAAAATCCCCACTTTCGACTCACGCGAGGTTGGAATAATGATGCCAAATCTTGGATCCACCATTGGAGGATAAAGGAGGAGATCATATTGGGGAATAAGGATAACATTAAAAATACCAATACTTCCAAAATTTAAGGATAAGTTCCAATATGCTAATGAAAATAATTTACACTTCATTAAAAAAATAGATTATTAAGATACAGTTATTATTATATTTTTTTGTTTATTATAAAATTAAATAAAACTCAATTAATATATAAATTTAATTGCACTCTAACAAAACCCAGTATATGGTAAATTGGTTGGTATAATGTGTTTTTTTGTTGAATTGGCATGAATTCAAACATTTAAATAATAAAAAATTAAAGGTAATAAAAATAAAATTAAATTGTTATATTTTGGATTGTATTAACTTGTGAATAGGCCTTTGTACAATACCAATGGCTTCAAGTACTGCATGCCCAGAAACCATAACTTTATTTTATACAATACGAAAATATTCTTAACCATGGATAGTCATTGCCACTTTACCATGGATATTATTAACTTGTAAATAGGCTTTGTTACAGTACCATGGGCCGAGGCCATGGCTTATTAATAACACATACCCAAAAACTATAACTTATTTCAAAATAAAAATATTTTATTTTAATTTAACTTAATCACATTTTTTTAATTGAAGCTAAAAGGAAAATAGTTACAATTAGTTTTGAGATATATCAAATCCTTGTATCCTATGACTAAGTAAAAATAATCCCCATAGAATTAAATTAGGTTTTAATAAAATGAAAAATGATAATACTTTTATATTTAAAGGATGTTAAATTTATATAATGCAAATAATAATTAAGTAAGAACCAACATAGATCCATCTTAACTAAGGATCCAAGGATATAACAACCAAAGTGAAGGGAAGAAGGGGGAGGGGCGGAGAGGAGGGAGATAGTGACAATGCCTGGATATTTTAATATATATATAATATATAATTATAAGTATAAATATATATACCAGCATTGTCACACTCCTCCCTTCCGCCCCCCCCCCCATATATATATATATATATAATATAATATATATATAGAGAGAGAAGAGAGAGAGAGAGAGAGAGAGAGAGAGAGAGAGAAGAGGAGAGGCGGAGAGATAGGGAGGAAGGGAAATACAGAGACAGGGAGAACACAAAATATTGGAGGGAGAGAGAGAGTGATGTTTTGGGGAGATCGAGGGATGTGGAGAGAAAGGGTAAAGAGGGAGGAGAGAGAGATGGAGTGGGAGGGGGAGAGAGAGGGAAGGAAGAAGAAATACATAGAGGGATAAAGGTAGAAAGAGAGAGGGAGTGATGGAAAGAGAGTGAGGGAGAGAAGAGCGAGGAAGGGAGAGAGAAGGGGAAGGGAGAGACGTTGAGAGGAAGAGGGAGGGAGATAGATAGATATAGATAAAGAGTGTGTATGTTTGGGGGGTTAGATAGGGAGAGGAAATAAGAAAGAGACACATAGATATAAATATAGATATTATTATAACAACCTAGATTTATCTAAGCCATTTACTATTCAAGCACAGAGATCAAATCATCTCAAATGCAAACCTTATCAACAAAATTTACACTTAAAAAAAAGAAGATTTATATTTAAAGATTGGAATCCCTCTTAACCCTTAGATAAATTCCAAGTAATCAAATCGATCATAGCCATAATAATAATATATATATATTAATATATATATTATAATATAATATATATATATATATATATTATATATTATATATAATAACCAAATATTTGTCATTATTTAATATTATAAATTATCTACAATAGTCAGGTCATCCACTCCATATATTATCCTTATTCCAAATACTATTAATTTTAACATATTATAAACAAATTTTTATATATGAATTGTTGTGATATCTTTTATCATTGTCACACTTAAGATATTGATAAATGTTTTGACTCAATTGTATCTCTTTGATCCCAATTATTGATTATAATCTTTGAGCCTACTTTGTTTTCATTTACTTTGATTAAAAAACACCTTTCTCTATGATATAGTTTCCCCTTTCGTAAAAGCAAAGCTTCCTAAAGTCACATAACATTATTTAAGTTTCAATAGAGGATTGCTCGCTAGTGAAGGCTTTATTACTAATGGGAGAAGTCACAATTTCATCCTCTGAATCATCATCCATTAACACCACACCCTTACACTTTTTGGTACGAACCATAGGTGCCCAGATCAGATGATGGTTTGTCTCATATAATTTATGGGGTTGTTGCATCTCTCCCCACATCTATCATGGTCTCACACCTAAAAGTGAGAAGTATATTCTCGTTCCACTTCATTTCAGACAACGTGTACCATAAAACTCACCTCTTCTTTTTTTATTTAATTTCAATGAAGGGCTTTAATCATGGTTATGGTTATTTATTGATGGTTTTTTATTCCAAAGGCATTCCAGCATCTGGGAATGAGTTTCAGTAGATTGAGTTCACATCCCTTGAGGACTCAAATTCAGTATATTGAGTTCACATCACTGATATAAATTTTCAAATACTCCCTTTCCGTCTTTACACAAGAAATGGTTGTGTAGATGAGCAGTCATTTCATTTCCAGTCTATCAAGTTGATAATCACTTCAAATTAGTTTGTTTTCTTCGTTACTATGAAATATAAATCTCCATTAAGAATAGAATTGTATATAAATCCATTTTAATTATGGATTTAGTTAGTATCAAGTGGATCAAATTTCTAGAGTTGTAATGTTATTTAGAGTGTAAAAGTTGAAAAATATTTTACATTCAAATAAATTTGACTCTTTTTACTTTTTGATAAATCCGCAGTTAAGATATACACATGCCATGTGTAATTTTTCCTTAATTAAATTTCATTTTTCAATCTATAAATTGATTGAATGTCCTAAAATTTATCTGAGCATTTGGAATGTCTAAACTACAGATCCCAAGCTTACAATTTTAACATATCTTTACTATATTTTAAATGATAGAAAAACACAGATGAAAAATGACTCAAATATATAATAGATAAACTATTTGAAATGTTTTAACCATAAGAATTTACTTTTTTCCAAAAATTTTTAATAACATATACATATTGGTTTTCTTAACCACATATATTTTTATAAAACACTCGAAATTCTATCATAAGTCAGTTTTCAAACCAGTAGTAGGGACAATCATCATTGATTTCCATCCACGAATGCATGTTGAATCATCTCTATTATTTAAGGAAAACCAATCCACCTGGGTGGGTCTTGTGTTGTTACCTGTTTCCTTAGGTCTGAGGAAGTTGAGCTCTTATCCAAGCATAAGTAGTTTTAATGCATATAAAAAGTCCATTTAACCATGTGTGTGTGTGTGTTAAATCATTACCTGTTTCCTTAGGTCCAAGGAAGACGAGTTCTTAGCTAAGCATAAGTAGCTTTAGTGCATATAACAAGTCCATTTAACCACATGTGTGCACGTGTATAGCAATCACCTCATGGTGAAAGTCCCTTAACTCTTGATTAGTTTGCTGATTTTTTGTGACTTTATTGTCAATTTAACCAATTTTTTTTGGAAAATGCTGAATATTTTCATTTTTCGTAAATTAAATAATATTTTCCTAATTTTTGAAAATCTTATTTCTAATTTTCCATTATCTATGGAAACCTTGATGTGACATAATTCCTCTGGTGGGGAGAAATTGAATTTCAGTATTTGTCCATGTCTAAGAAATCGTTTTAAAATGAAAAAAAGACTAATTTTGTAAATGGTTATCCCGTCGGTGAGGGCTCTGACATTGACATTGTTATGTCTGACATTGCTAGTGTTGTACCTAGGTGCTTTATGTAAGTGAGGACAAAATTAATATTACAAGTTTTTCTTGTGCGGAGAGATGCAGTTTGTGCCGAAGAATGGGGATGCATAGGAATTTAATGTTAAAATATTTCCTTGTGCAGAGCTTTTACTGTGTAGATGACAAAGTTTGTCTTGGAGAGTAGTTGCATAGAGATTTCATGGTCCTTTGTGTAAGTGGATGTGGAAGCTACAAAATCTCCACTTAATGTTCCATTGTGTGGAGATTGTGGAAAATGGCAACAAGAAAATCCTGATTTAATTTTCCTTTGAATTAAAATAGGAGAAGATTGTAATTCCACATCACAAGGCACCAAAAATGATCTAACTAAGTTAGTTTCATTTAATTGGATTAGTTATTGGATTTGAGAGCCTAAATTGAGTCTTTTAGATTGGTTCCTAAATTTTAGGAGCCCAGGGTGAGTTTATTTTGAGTTGTAATAATTTAATTCAATTAAACTAGTTACAAATGTTGGAGGAACTAGTAGGAGGTCCAGTAGTGGGGTGTAGCTTTAGCGTTCAACCAGTTAACTAATAAATCAACCATAATTATTCACGCATGCATGAAATTTGAGTTACCTAGTTGAGATTGGAGTTCAAGGACAGTGTACTATCAGTTGTATAATCTTTAGAGTTGTACAGGTCGTGCATGCAGTCAGAGAAGGGCCTACAAATATTACGCAATTCTAATTGTGAATTTCCCTAATTAATAGGGGGATAATTCCCAAAGAAACAATGCAAGGAAATAAGAGCTTGTGAGGAAGTGAGATAAATTATACTTGTGCAAAGATTGTTCATGTTTAAAGAAACATTGTATTTCTTCTCTATTTTTTGACTAATGCAATCCATATAGGAAGGGGTTTTGAGTAGTTGTTTCCATGTTATATAAATATCTGAGCACATGTGATTAAATCTTGTCTCATGTTTATGTTGTGATGTCTCGATCAATTAATTATTTCCAGTGATGAGTAGAGTAGATTCACGTATTCTGTTTTAGCATATTACATAAGTAATTTGAATCTGCAAGAAATATCTACATGGTATCAGAGCTAGAATCACTATAGACAAGAGAATTCGAGGATTGTGCATGAGGTTCGAATTAAAAGATCAATGTTGTAGGTTTTCTCCATGGCTAAGAAGATGACTTCCACCAGACTTAGGCTGAGTATGCTTTGGAAGGAACCACAAATTTTGTGGCATGGAAGATCAGTATGGATGTTATATTAGATGATAATGAGCTACTAGATTACATCAAGATAGATGCAGTTAAGCCCCCAGTAGCTGATGACCAAGCTTTTTCTCAATGGAAGAAGGATGTAGTTAAAGCGAGGACGATCATATTGGAGGGGGTTCGAGATCATATTGTCTCGAATATCCATGGGAAACAAACTCGATTCGTCATGTGGAAAAAACTAACTGACTTGTTTGAGAACAACAGTGACCACAAGAAGCTGGCACAAAAGGACAAGATTCATAGCATCAAAATGCAGAAGGATGTGTCAATTTCGTAGTACCCGAGAAAATTAAAACAGTGTCATGATGAACTTGGTGGGGTTGGTATTATATTTATAGAAGAAAATATGGTAGCTCTAGCTTTGTTGGGTCTTCCCAAGAGCTGGTATAGTTATCAAAATTTCGTGAATGGTAGAGACAAACTACTATGTTAGGAGCAGTTATGGTCCAATATCATGCAAGAAGAGATAAGTCAGAGTAACAAAGATGGAACTTCATCCAATGTTGAGGATGAGGAGAAAAATGTGACTTGGATGGAAATGAAAAGAAAGAGAAAGGGAAGAAATCCGAATCCAAAGGAGATTCTGGTTAGGCGAGCAAGAAGAAATAATTTTCGAAGATTAAATTTTTTCATTTTCATGAGCTGGGACACTAAGCCACGAAGTGTCTGCACAACAAGGTCAGCAAGAAGCCCTCAAGAGGAGTGGTAGGTGAATATTTACCTCAACAATTAGAGTTGGATTTCACACTCATTGCATCGATGGTGACATCGGTGATGGGTAATGTGTGATATCTGGATAGTGGAGCCTCATTCAATATGACGGGAAACAAATAAAGTTTTAGTGACTTGGAGGAGAAGGACCTCGAGATGCACGTCGAGATGTGAGACGATGGAAGTTATAGCACGACCAATATCATTACAGTTACTTTTCAGAAGGAGTCTAGTTCTCCTCTCACATTAAAAGATTTCTTATATGTTTTGAGTTTGAAGAAGAATTTAGTTTCAGTTTCTTCTTTGGAAGACTGTGGCTACGATATGATATTTATCAAACAAATTATTTCCTTAGACATATCACCATGAGACAAGTGAAGAGGATTGAGGTTCATGTGAATGATCTCTCTAAATTGGATGTAGAAGATTGTGCTTCCTTGAGCATGAAAGGAGAGAAGGTGCAGAGCTGAGACATTAGTGAATTATGGCATAGGAGACTTGGCCATTTGCACCATGGACATTTGAAGATCATGAAACATATTTCTATAGGACTTATCAAGGGTGCACTAGAGTAGCAAGATACATGCAAAGGGTGTACAGTAGGGAAGTACATTGAAGCCACCTTTCATGATAAGGAAAATAGAGCATAAGAAGTCTTTGAAAGAGTTCATTTAGATGTGTGTGGACCCTTCTTGACAGCCTCCATAGCCAAGCATAGGTATTATGTTATATTTGTAGATGATGTTTCATGTATGTGCTAGATTTTCTTCATTCCAAATGAAGACTAGACATTCTCCAAATTTTTTGAATTTAAAGCACTCGCTAATAGATTAGAACATGGATCTTGAATTGAAGATTGCCTTGACTTGTTACAAATTTATTTTAATTATGTCCTAGAGAATTGTGGAGTTATCTAAGATACTATGGCTTGTAAGGTTACTACTATTCAATTATACAAAAAATACAATGACATGGAAGGGGATCCCCAGTCTTCCTAGTAAACCAATAATAACATATCTTTGATTGCAGTCTAGGGGTGAGGTTTTGACATACACAACCCTAAATTAGAGCTATTATTTTGTACCTTTAAGAATCTTCTTAAATTTTCACACATGGCTAACCCCATATGCATGAGTAAGAGGGGTTAGGGAGGCATCCTCTCATAGCATGGTGGTCAACACATTAATTTAACTTGCAAGAGGCATAACTTTTGGATACAAGCTATAGTTGATATTATTTTTGCATTATTGGAAATGTCTCTAAGTTTAGGCCAACATCACAAGAGTCATAGCTTTTCTAAAAAGGGTTTAACCCAATAAAATGTTACTTAATGCCTTGAAATGGATATAAAAGGTGTATGACCTAAATTTTCTAAATGGAGGCCTAACAAATGACCTTGCAAGTCGATTCCTCCAATTTTTTCACTTAGAAAGAATTGACATGTAGGAAAAGTAATATAATGACCCAATTAAAATTATATATACCTTTTTTAAGGAGCCTCTTTTCCTCCATAAACTCTATTGAATGATTGAGCACATTTCTCCTCTTAACTTCTCCCTAAAGTACCACTTATTTTTCCCTAGGGATATCTTTTTCAATCCCGTCTACCAATGGGACTACTACCCATGTCATGTTGTTTCAATCCTCATCTATAAAATTATGTTCTCTTTCAACTTTTCCTAAGAATCTAGTGCTAATTATTTTATGTAAGATAGGACCGTCTCATCTTCCTAATCCAACGTGGAGGACTCATATGCTTTGAGTTTCTCCACATTCACTACTAAGTAAATGCACATGTATGGGGTAGATTAAGTATATTGGCATTCTCTCTCTCCCACATTTTCAAATATCTCAAAAGAACCAAATCATGGAGCCCAAACCTTCTTAGAAGGACCCTATATTCTTTCCTTGTTTAGTTGTAACCAAAATTTGTATCTCACTTTGAATGCTTCTTTGTTATGTGTTGATCAGATTTTCCTTCGTATTACTCCTAAGACATTTCTAGTGCCTCCTAAAATTGTAAATGGATATACCTAATCTTCTCAACAAAATTTTCGACTCTCAATGCATTTCCTATGAGTTGCTCCCTCACTCTTCCTTGTTGTAAATATAAACATCCAAGTCTAAAAGTGGAATATATCCAAAGGAAGTTTTCAAAGTTGATAGAATTCTAATGTTAAGGATGGAATTTATCTTAGAGTTTAGAAACTTAAGATAATCTTACTAGTTCATAATATGCAAATTGTAAAATGTTTGGCTATATTTTTGTAGAAATATTCAAATTTCTAATGATTTCATATATTGTCTTTATTTTTTTTAGTGAATTTTAAGGTAAAATTCTTTTATCCCCAAAAATTTGGGGCAATATTTAAGGAAAAAAATTGAAATTTGCTAAATTATTTTTTTGAAAAATACATTGAAAATTAACTCATTCAAAATTTAACCCATAAATTTTTCCTTGATAATTTTACTAGTTCATAATATGCAAATTGTAAAATGCTTGACTATATTTTTGTAGAAATATTCAAATTCCTAATGATTTCATATATTGTCTACATTTTTTAAGTGAATGAAATTTGAGGTAAAATGATTTTATCCTCTAAAATTTGGGGCAATATTCAAAGAATATGGAAATTAGCTAATTTCTTTTGGAAAAATACATTGAAAATTAACTCGTTTGGAAAATTTAACCCGTAAATTTTTCCTTGATAATTTTGTATACTTTTAATTTTAACATTATCTTTGTTAAGCGCTCCACGTGCGCACACACATATATATTATCAAGACATACATACTCTACCCCTTTAGTTTTGAATTTCTGAGAAAAAACATATGCTCTTAACCATTAAACCCACTTTTATAAAAAAAAAATATTTATTAATAAATTTTAAAATATACATTTTTCATATTTTATGGAGAGTTTATTTTAGCACTTTTTTATTTTTATATATATATTATATATATATATATATATATATATATATATATATAAAATTCACTTTTTAATTAAAAATTATTTTATTATATAAGAATGTTAATAGTTTATAAAAAATAATTATATTTTTATTAAAAAATTATCCCATTAACTAGTTATAAATTTATTAAACTAAAATAAATTATATATACTTATTATTATATATTTAATTTATTATAAAATTTAAATAACATAATTCAATATATTAATTATAATTTTAAACAATAATATGTGTATACATCATATTTATAGTTATTCCAAATGACTATAATTGTATTATACAATAACAATTTTATAGATCAAGTAATTTGATGTCTTTTATAACTGTTATATAAAATATTTTGATCTAATTTTATTTGGTTGATTCTAAATCATCGAGTAAATAGGTTTATTTTACAATTTAGTATGATACCCAAGTATGATGTGTAAGGGTGTCTGTAGTATTTTCAGGAGAAGAAGGTGCACATAGGGAAATTAATGTTATACTATTAGTATTAATATACTATTATTATTATGTTTCATTATTGAGCTTTGACTGTGCAGAAGATGGAGTATATATGTCGAATTTCTTCATAAATATTAACGTTATCTGAAAATAGACAAATGTGCCAATTAAGTTGCACAAATATTTTGAAATTAAGTTACTCAACACATAAAAACAACTAAATTAGTAACAGTTCCCTTTGACATAGGGTATAGGAAACAAATTAAATAGAGAAATACGAATAAATGTCATGCATGAAAATTAACTTTTTGTTGAGAAAAAATTTCTTGTTCTAGTGTTCAAAAACTCGAAGGAGGACAAGTATTGTAAACTAATTTTCTTTGTCAATAATAAAAAAACGAGTAGATATTAAAATTATTACATATCCATGATATCAGAAGCACATGGTCTGACTCAAGATAAGAAGGGGGGAAACCTTGGTCAGTGGCCATGATATCATCATCTCGTTCATTACCATCCTCCTCAACATTGAAGTCCTCTACATGAGCCAAATTATCCACACTGTAGGGACCAACCCTATAATTTTTTTTAAGAAAAATACTAAAAATACAACCATAAGAAAATAGCATTGGGAACTCAAAAATTATTCAGCATTATATAAACCTTTCCTGAATTTTACTTCATTGAACGTATCATCTAATTTACATGTTATTAACTAAAAACATAATGAATTCATACAAAAGAATATTATAACAACATAGGTAACATTCACTAGGAGACGAGATTCAAACTTGACTTGCCACTATTTTCCCTCCTTTGTTGTCGGTCGGCTCCAAGTGTGAATTTTGACGTGCTTATTATGAATGAAATGACCCACCGGTTGACCTACCAGCCTACTCCTTGAGTACTCTCCTTCCTCGCAGACCCCCGAGCTGCAATGGGATTGTACAATGAAGGAATGTATTAGCTGGTAGAGGAGAGCACTCTTTGGCTCAAGAATCCCCTCTCTAAGGTCCTCTACATCACCAAACTCAATATATCTCATAGTCACTACTTTGACATAGTCTCATCCATCCAACAATAGGGTAAAGAAAAAATCATTTCTCCCATGACCTTCCCTTTATTTTATAGGAGTCCTCATAGGTGACACTTGGAATTTCATGCATAATTAATTATTTTTGATAATCCAATAGTTCGATTATTCACCCACCCATGTGTCACTCTCTCATCAAGGACCTTCAAAATTATTTACATAAATTTAAATTTAAAAATAATATTTTTCCTCACCTCAACAAGATTCCTGTTTCTTCTCCTAGTTGTCTCTTGATCCCCCTTTTTAATCCTTAATTTGTGTTCATTACTAAAGTCAATTGATAAGTCAAGATTTTATCCCCTATCGACTCCCTAATTTAACTCAAGTTATCTCTTAGATGGATATTGTTATGCTGGTTGTTGCCACATGGAGTTTCCCTAAATTTATCTAAAATTTAACTTACTAATCTTATTTTAGTTCAACATCCTCTTCTCCTAATCATGTTTAAATATTTTAAGACTAATATTTATCCTTACATTTATGTCCCTCTTTCTGCTTTTTACCTAATCAAATTACATTATCCACCTAATATTTTCCAACCTGGGAAGGGTAGAGTTTTTAAGGTAAAATATTTTATTTCTTCCTATGATCCTCTTAACCCGAGTTTTATTCTTGATTTAATTACCTCGATTTCTAACATCATTTACCCTTGATGTCAATTTACCTCGTTTCCATATCTTGATTATATTTATTAATTTATTTATTTTTAATGATTCCAAGGGTGCCAGGTTTGGTTGTTCCCTTTAAGAAATTCCCTTGAAGTTCCAAGGGTGTCACTCCTAACAGTTTATTTGTAATGCCAAGGGTGCCAAGTTCGTTTTGCCCTTCAATACATTAATTTGAAGTTACAAGGTTTCCACCCCACGTTCCCTTCAAGCGTTCAATGGCTACAAGGTGAAAGTATAGATGCAATGACAGAGACCACTATCATCTCTTATGTTGCCTTCTATAGTGAGAATAATGGTGTCGTGGATCAAGGAATCCACTTTGATGCGTGCCCACCAGTAAAATCCTCATGAGCGACCCTGCTTGGGGACCTTCCCCCATAACATCATTAACTTCAAGGCAAAGGTGTTTCAACCTTTCTAGCGCAAGTTACGGTGGGAGTGCTAGTGGGTGAGATAAGGGACATTATCCCACCCCTCCCATGTAGTTCCATCCAATTATACAACCCCATCACCCATATGTGCGTCATTCAACCAAGCAACTAATCTGTGCCTACAACCACTAACATATCATCAAAATATAGATAAACATATATAGCATCTTTCAAAATTGACTTAGAATTTCAAAGAAAAATTATAATTTTTCATCAGACTAGGTGTTCAAAATGCAACAAGATGATGGAGCTTAGTGAAAAGAAGTCGCCTTCACTAAGTGGGCCCGTAGGCTATTTTTGGCGCAAAGTCTATTTTTAGACTATGCCTATTTTTAAACATATGGATCATGGTTTATGAGTTGCAGGATGTTATTTATGGATGATTGGTCGTGTTGGTAAAAATAGATGGACCTCTATTTTTAGACATATGGGCGAAGTCTATTTTTAGACTGCCAGTCAAAAAATAGAACAATTGAATATTATTAGCTCTTAATAATATTTGGACTATAAACATTATCTTATCCTCTTGCAGCACATCAGTTCGAGCTACGGATGTGGCACTTGCAACTACCAGATGGAAATACGCTTTGCCTATGGGTCAGTTGAGCTATTGCATGATGGACTTCAGTTAGAACTCAAGTGATTGAGTGTCGTGGAGTTGATTGAGGAGTTGATGGAGTTGTGTTCAGTTTGACTTAGTTGAACTAGTTGTATTTAGTCTAACTAAAAAATAAACTAGTGATGAGTGGTGCGAATTAATTATTAATTAATTCACTAATTATTAACTCATAAATCAACTAAAGAATACATCAGTTAACTCAGTGCATGGACAGTTCAGTGGAGACAAGTGTCAGAGGTGGGTGAAAGGGTGAGACTACTATCAGTTGTGACTATAGCTGTGCATGAGATTCGCAAAATCATTCATTGAGATTGCCAATGAGGATTTCATAGTACAAGCCAAGGGAATTCGAACTTGGATATGATCTATTCTCAACTTGGATTGCGTAGTAGAGGCAGGCAAACAGTGGAGGAGATTTGAACCCGTGACTTGTTCAGATCTGAGCTAGTTTGTGTGTAGCATGTGGAGATAGTACTAAGTACTTGTGAGGAGTATTGTACTATGTATTGTTACATGTTCTCTATCATTATAATATACAGATAGTTGGGGGCTTTCAGATGTATGCTTTCCCCATTACATACTGTGTTGATATGTGTGATTGATGTTTCAATGTGCGCATGCGATTGTTTTTTTAATTCCACAAATTGATGATCAATGGTAGAGGAGGTTATGTATTATGCATGTATTCTGAAAATAGTGTATAATCAGGATAATTTCTATGAATAAGTGTTATATTACTCAAATTTCTACATGGTATTAGAGCAAAGTTGATCATCAAATCTATTATTCAGAAAGTAATTACGTTTTATTTCTTCAGGTAGAGTCTGTAATCGGGCCAGGTAGCATCTCGATTAATCCTTTTTTTGGAAGGTGAGATATCCAGTAAATGCCCATACAGTCAATCTCTGTACAAGAAATACTTTTTTCTCACGAATTTGAGATCAGAAGTGGTTGAGTTTTGAGCTGGTGGAATTCGAATTTGCAGCAGTGTTTTCTTGGTGTTGAAGTTGAAATGTTTTTCAATGGATTGCAATTGGAGTATGCCCTTGAAGGCAGCTCGAATTATATTGCATGGAAAGACAGGATGGAGGCGGTGCTAGATGAAAATTGGTTGAAGGAGTTCATAGATTTTGAAGTCCCAAAGCCTACTGATGTTGCTCAAGTTAAGGCTTGGCAAAAGAAGACACCAAAGTGTCGAAGGATTCTGTTGGAGGGTATGAAGGATCACATTGTATCCAGTCTGCATGGAAAGGCTTCTCCATACTTGATGTGGAAAGCGTTGAAAGATTTATTCCAAGGTAAGAGTGACCAGAGGAAGTTGGTGCTCAAGGATAAACTTAGAAACATTAAGTGTGAGAAAGGAAACAGTATGCCCAAGTATCTCATGAAGTTCACCCAATGCTGGGATGAGCTGGGAAGTGTGTGGGTGACTGTCGATGATGAGGACTTGGTGAGCTTGGCTCTCCTTGGTCTTTCGAAGAGTTGGCATTCCTATCATGACTCTGTCAATGGTCAAGAGAAATTGCCAGGATGGGAGAGAGTTTGGTCTGATCTTGTGCAAGAGGAGATCAGGCGGAATACTAGGGACGGATCTTCATCAAAGGCATCTGATGAAGAAAATTGCGCTTTGGCTGCCAAAGAAAAGAAGGGGAAGAAAAAGAAAGCTTATCATTCTGGTGAGAAAGGAAAGAAGCAGGACATGTCCAAGGTGAAGTGCTTTCATTGTCACCAGCACGAACATTATGCCACAAATTATCCACATAAGAAGAAAAATAAGCAAGCTGCTGGATCTACAATGGGAGAGGCCTTAGCCTCGCAGTTTGAGCTGGATTTTTCATTGATCGCATGCTTGGTATAAAGTGTGATGGGATCGATATAGTTCTTGGACAGTGGTGCATCTTTTCACATGACAAGAAATCGAGATTTGTTTTCTGATCTAGATGAGAAAGATCTTGGAGTGCACATCGAGATGGGCGATGATGGTAGATACAGTGCGACCGGTATCAGTACCATTTCCTTTGAGAGGGAGTCTGGTAAGCCCTTCGTATTGAAGGAAGTGATGCATGTTCCAGGATTGAAGAAGAATCTTATCTCTGTGGCGATGTTAGAAGACAAGGGATATGATGTTCTCTTCAGCAATGGAAAGGCTTTCCTGCGTAGTAAGACAACTGGAGAAACCCGGAAGATAGGGGTTCGAGTCAAGAACCTTTATCAATTTCATGTAGATGGATGTGCAACAATGGCATGCAAGGTAGAAGGAGTGGTGAGTCGAGATGATGGCAAGCTATGGCACCGGAGATTGGGCCACCTTCACCATGGAGCTTTGAAGATACTGCAACAAATATCTACTGGGCTTACTAAAGGCAGTCTTGCGGAGTTAGATCAGTGCAAGGGGTGTACTTTGGGAAAATGTGTGAAAGCCACCTTTCACAAGAAGGATAGTCGTGCCACGACGATCCTTAAGAGAATTCACACAGACATGTGTGGACCTTTCTCAGTAGCTTCAATAGCAAAGCACAAGTACTATGTGATCTTTGTTGATGATTTCTCTCGAAAGTGCTAGATCTTCTTCATGCAGAAGAAGAGCGAGACATACTCAAAGTTCTGTGAGTTCAAAGCACTGGTCAAGAAGGAATCAGGGAAGAAGGTGAAGGCTCTTAGGATCGAGAATGGTGGTGAATTCATCTCTGGTGAGTTCAAGGACTTCTGTAGCGCAGAAGGGATTCGAAGAGAGCTCATAGCTCCCCATAACCCACAGCAGAATGGGGTTGCTGAGTAGAAGAACAGAACGATCGTGGGTGTTGCACGGGCGATGTTGCATGATCAGGGCCTACCCCTTCACTTGTGGGTCGAGGCATGCAATACTACAGGATATGTGCAGAATAGTTGTCCTCAGAAGATACTTGGCATGAGTACACCCGAGGAGGCTTATTTTGGTAAGAGGCATGATATTTCCCATTTGAGGATTTTTGGTTCTCCTATTTACAGGCATGTGACGAAGGATGCCAGGAAGAAGCTGGAGCCAACTGCAGAGGTTGGGATATTTGTGGGGTACACTGATACGCCCCACAACTATCGTGTGTATTTTCCAGACAATCGCAAGACTGTTGTGTGATGGGATATCAAATTTCAGGAGGAGAAAGCCATGAAGTGTTCACTTGAGAGGGAGCCACACTTTCATGCAAACGAGGAGCTATTAATTCCTAAGGATGAGCTTCAGGATGTGGATCAGCCACAAGATGGAGTTCATGGAGTGGAAGAGACCACTCATGCAGCGCCAACCATTAGAGGGTGAAAGTGCACTATAGAAGCTGAGCGACTGGCTCAAGATGTAGAGAAGGTTGTAGGACCGCCTACAACACAACGTAGACAGAGACAGTCACCTGATCAGTACACTGGATACATGGCTCTTGTGAGCAAATGTGTCCTGACTGATCCATCCTCTTTCGAGGAAGCTGTGGAGGATCCCGCATGGGTAGATGCCATGGTGGAAGAGTATGATTCGATTGTCAGAAACAATGCATGGGAGATTGTCCCAAGACCAGAGGGGAAATCAGTGGTGGGTTCGAGATGGATCTACAAAGTGAAGCAGGCAGCTGATAGGAGTGTAGAGAAGTACAAGGCAAGATTTGTTGCCCGAGGCTTCTCACAGATAGAGGGGATCGATTATGAGGAGACCTTTGCAACTGTCACAAGGTATTCTTCCATACGGACGATTCTTGCTCTCTCAGCACAGATGGGGTGGCACATCCATCAAATGTATGTGAAGACTTCATTCCTCAACGAAGTCATTGAGGAGGAGGTGTACGTAGAGTAGCCCGAAGGTTTCAATATCTTCAGCACCGAGTTGCATGTGTGTAGGCTCAAGAGAGCACTGTATGGGTTGAAACAAGCACCTCATGCTTGGTACACATGGATAGACAATTATTTCACCGGACTTGGATTCTCCAAGAGTGAGGCGGATCCCAACCTATACCAGAGAGTGATGGAGGGTAAGTTGTTGATCATTGTACTTTATGTAGATGATTTGATTTTGACGGGAGATGAGCTGTTGATACTTTCATGCAAGGAGGATCTTGCTAGAGAGTTTGAGATGGACTTGGGCCTCCTTCATTATTCCCTGGGATTGGAAATTTGGCAATGCAGTGATGGACTATTTGTTTCTCAGGGTAAGTATTCCTGGGAGATACTGGAGAAGTTCAACATGCATGGCTACAAGCCTGTTGATACTCCTCTTCTTGGAGGTTGGAGGAAGGAGGATGCTACTTCAGCAGAGGTAGTGGATGCCACTGATTATCGAAAGTTGGTGGGGTTGCTTATGTATTTGGTCAATACATGACCCGATATATGCTATGCTGTTAACCAGCTTTCACAAGCTATGGTTAAGCCAACCAAGCTCTTCTGGAAGGCAGGCAAGCATGTATTGCGTTATCTCAGAGGAACATCGAGATATGGATTGTGGTACAAACATAAGGATGAGGTGAAGCTATGTGGCTTCACGGATGCAGATTGGGCAGGGAGCCCAATGGACAGAAAGAGCACATCTAAGGGGATCTTCAATGTCGGGTTGACAATAGTTTCTTGGTACAGTAGGAAGCAGAGATCCATGTCACTCAGTTCAGCAAAGGCCGAGTATATGGCAACAAGTTTGGCTGCATGCGAGGCTATATGGATGAGGAAGACCCTGGTCAGGTTGTCTGGGTCACACTTGGAGCCTACTGTGATTTATTGTGATAACCACAGTTGCATTAAACTCTCAACTAATCCAGTATTTCATGATAGATCCAAGCACATCGACATCAGGTACCATCATATCAGAGATTGTGTATAGTGAAGAATCATGTTACTTTCATACATTCCCATGGAGGATCAAGATGCTGATATCTTGACGAAGGCACTCACCAGGAGCAAATTCGAATACCATAGAGGTAGGATAAGGTTTGAAGATAATCCATATCTTGTTGAGAGGGAGTGTTGAAAATGCAACAAGATGATGGAGATTAATGAAAAGAAGTCGCCTTCACTAAGTGGGCCCGCAGGCTATTTTTGGCGCAAAGTCTATTTTTAGACTATGTCTATTTTTAGACATATGGATCATGGCCTATGAGTTGCAGGATGCTATTTGTGGATGATTGGTCATGTTGGTAAAAATAGATGGACCTCTATTTTTAGACATATGGGTGGAGTCTACTTTTAGACTGCCAGTCAAAAAATAGAACAGTTGAATATTATTAGCTCTTAATGATATTTGGACTATAAGCATTATCTTATCCTCTTGCAGCACTTTAGTTTGAGCTAAGGATGTGGCATATGCAACTACCAGAAGGAAATGCACTTTTCCTATGGGTTAGTTGAGCTATTGCATGATGGACTTCAGCTAGAACTCAGGTGATTGAGTTTGGTGGAGTTGATTGAGGAGTTGATGGAGTTGTGTTCAGTTTGACTTAATTGAATTAGTTGTATTTAGTCTAACTGAAAAATACACTAGTGATGAGTGGTGTGAATAAATTATTAATTAATTCACTAATTATTAACTCATAAATCAACTAAATAATACATCATTTAACTCAGTGCATGGAGAGTTCAGTGGAGACAAGTGTTAGAGGTGGGTGAAAGGGTGAGACTACTATCAGTTGTGACTATAGTTGTGCATGAGATTTGTGCAATCATTGATCGAGATTTCCAATGAGGATTGCGCAGTACAAGCCAAGGGAATTCTAAATTAGATCTGATCTATTCTCAACTTGGATTTCGAAGTAGAGGCAGACAAATAGTGGAGGAGATTTGAACCTGTGACTTGTTCAGATCTGAGCTAGTTTGTGTGTAGCATGTGGAGATAGTACTGAGTACTTGTGAGGAGTATTGTACTATGTATTGTTACATGTTCTCTATCATTATAATATACAAGTAGTTTGGGGTTTTCAGCTGTATGGTTTCCCCATTACATAATGTGTTTATCTGTGTGATTGATGTTTCAATGTGCCATGCGATTGTTTTTTTAATTTCGCAAATTGATGATCAATGGTAGAGGAGGTTATGTATTATGCATGCATTCTGAAAATAGTGTATAATCAGGATAATCTTTGTGAATAAGTGTTATATTATTCAAATTACACTAGGTGTCTTCAACTTGTCATATATGAGTGCCTTTTGTGGTTTCCTTCCATACTCAATAAACATTAGTAACAAGGTTTCTCAGTGTTAGTCATTGTAGCATCATCAACATCACCTAGTCATTCACATCATTATTCATCATGATCCAAAACTAATGCAAGTAGGCAACATAGGGGACACATCCATCATGGCTATCATCATCATAATACATATCCATGAAAGCTATCAATATCGTCATATCAATAGCAAAACATACCTATCCATCAAAGCTATCATCATCATGATATCAATAGAGAGCATACATATCCTTTACTGCTATGATCATCATAAATTCAATAGAGTCAAAACATAACCATTTATGTGATAATCATCATAATATCAATATATAACATGCATAACCATTAATTCTACATTCATCATAATACCAATAGATAACATACATAATCATTAATGCTATCTTCATCATAATATAAATGGAGAACAGACATAAACATCAAAACTACTAATATCACAACCACTAATAATAGAGTCATGTGTCTGGATCCTCAAGCTGAGGTCCTCAAAGAATAATGTGTGGGCCTTAGGGCTAAATAATTTTTAATGTCATATAGCTGTCAATCAACTAGAGAGGGGCACTACATAAACCACCTCTTAATAATAGAATTCTTCCCGAAGTTCATGGAATAAGTAAGGAAAAAGGTGACACATCTCCTCGATGTCCTCCCAAGTAGCTGAACTGGGACTATAATTGTCCCACTAGACCTTAACATAGTCCAATAATTGTTGTCTGAGCTACAAGATTCGTTGGTCTAGTTGTGAGCTGGTTCAACCATTACTGTTCCGTTGTCCTAAACCTGCAAATGATCAAAGTCAATAACATGCGAAGGATTTGAAATATAATGATGCAAAACAGAAATATGAAACACATCGTGCATACACGCTAAATATTGATGTAAGTCAAGCTTATATGCCACCGACCCTTTCCTTTCTAATATTTCAAAAGGTCCCACAAACCGTGGAGACAATTTTTCTCCCTTTCCAAATCTTATAGATTGTTTTTGGGGCCTTACTCTTAGGAACACCCTATCCCCCACTTGATAACTTTGGTCTACCCAATGAGCATCAACATAGATCTTTTGTCGATCTTGTGCTTCTTTTAGCCTCCCTCTACTCACACTCATTTGTTCTTCTATCTGTTGCACCACTTTTGGTCCTATCAATACTCGATCCTCTAGTCGGTCCCAACTGAGAGGTGTTCTAGAAGGTCTTGTATGCAACAACTCAAATGGTGCCATCTTGATGGAACTCTGATAGCTATTATTGTAAGCAAATTCCATGAGGGGTAAAAACTCCTCCCATCTCTTTTGTTGGTCCATCACATACATCTAAAGCATGTCTTCGACAATTTGATTAGTCCTTTCTATCTGCCCATTTCTTTCAGGGAGATAAGTCGTGTTTAAGTTCAACTGGGTTCCCAAGGCTTCCTGGAAGCTAGTCCAAAACCTTCCTGTAAATATTGCTCCCCTATCAGATATGATATTCCTTGGCACTCCTTGCAATCTCATAATCTCATCAATAAAAACTCTGGCTATTTCTGGTGCCTTATATGTAGTCTTAACTAGTATGAAATGGGCACTCTTGGTCAATGTGTCCATGACTATAAATATGGAATCATGTCTTCTTGAGGTCATTGGTAGTCCCACAATGAAGTCCATTGATATAACTTCCCATTTAGATTTTGGTATCTCATGGGGTTGCAATAACCCTATTGGATGTCTGTGTTGAGATTTTACTCATTAACGCTCTAAGCATCTTGCTACCAATTTTGCGATGTCCTTATCCATCCCTTTCCAAAAGAAGAGTGGTTTCAGGTCTACACTCATCTTCTTAAGACTAGGGTGTGCCATGTATACTGCATGATGTGCTTCATTCAAGATTAACTTGCGCATATCTTTATTTGATGGTACATATATTCTTCCCCAAAATCTTAGTAGAAAATCATTATCAAGGGAGTATTCTTCATATTTTGGGACCCACATTTCATCTTCCCTCAAACTTTTGCTAACTTCCTGATACTAGGTGTCTTTAAATTGTAAATCAAGCAGTTTCTCCCTCAAATTTGTATTTAAGGGAATCACTAAAAATATCTGAGGCCTCCTACTTAAAGCATCAACCACCCTATTTATCATTCCTTTTATGTAAATGATATCAAAATAATATTCACTAATTATCTCAAACCATCATCTTTGTATTGCATTTAAGTGGTCTTGAGTGAATATGTGTTTTAGCCCACAATGGTCAGTCCTAAGATCAAACTTCCTTCCTAGAACATAGTGTCTCCAAATATTTAGTGCATAAACAATTGTTGCCATTTCTAGATCATGGGCTGCGTAGTTTTCTCCGTGGGTTCTAATTTTACTTGATGCATAAGCTATTACTCTTCCTTCTTGCATCAACACACAACCCAACCCTTCCTTGGAGGCATCAACACAAACCAAAATTCTTGTTCCATATTTGGCACCTTCAAAATTGGTGTTGTCGTTAATAACACCTTTAACCTTTGCAATGCCTCTTCACATTTTTCAGTCCAAATTAATTTCTTGTTATTTCTTTGGAGCTCGGTAGTGGGGATTGCTATCTTTGAAAACCCTTTGACAAATCTACAATAATACCCTACCATGCCCATGAAACTTCATATTTCATGAACATTGGGTAGTGTTGGCCATTCCACGATGGCCTCGATCTTTACCAGGTCTACAACAATACCACCCTAAGAGATAATGTGCCCAAGATAATGAATCTTGGTTTGGTAAAAGGAACACTTTGACAACTTCCCATATAATTTGTTTCCTCTAAGAAATCGTAAAACTATCCTCAAGTGTTCATCATGCTCTTCAGGGGTCTTTGAGTAGATCAAAATGTCATTGATAAAGAATTGTACAAATCTATTTAAGTAATCCTGAAATATTTCATTTATCAAACTCATGAAAACACCTGGGGCATTTTTTAGTCCAAAGGGTAAAACTACAAATTCATAATGCCCAAATATTGTCTTAAAGGTTGTCTTTGGTATATCTTCTTCCTTGATTCTCAACTGATGATGTCCCAACCTCAAATCTATCTTTGAAAACATATTTACCCCCCTCATTTGATCAAACAAGTCATCTATCCTTGGCAGACGGTATTGATTTTTTATCATCACTTTGTTCAACTGGCAGTAATCAATGCACAATCGCCAAGACCCATCCTTCTTCTTAATGAAAATCACAGGGACTCCCCACGAAGATATGCTACGTCATACGAACCCCAAATCCAACAGTTCCTCTAATTGGATATGCAATTCCTTTAGCTCTGGATCCAACATATGATAGGGTGCCTTTGCAATAGGCTCAGTGTCTGGTTTAAGGTCGATGGTGAAATCAATTTCCCTTTTTGGGGGTAGCCCGGGTAGTTCTTCAGGAAATACATCCTTAAATTCAATAAGAAATGGATGTTTATCAAGGTTTTCAGAATCACCCTTATCGTTTAGAGCTAACACCGAGAACATTTCACATCCCTTTCACCTATATTTCTTTATTTGTATGGAGGAGATGAACCTGAGGGAAACCCCTCGGTTCTTTCCGCTTAATGATTTTCTTTGGCCGTCATTGTTTGTGAAATGTAGAATCTTGTCTTTGTAGTCTAGGAGTGCCTCATGTTGTTCCAACCAATTCATTCCTATAACTACGTCATAGACTCCTAAAATTTTAGACTACAAGGATACCTTGGTCTTGCATACACCCAGGTCCACCTCACAATCCTTTACCATCCTTCCTAAATTTCTTTTGATACCACATGCCATTTCTACATGTCGAAATTCATATTGTGCAATTTCTTTATGTTTAATCCTTGATAATGGATTTAGAGAAATAAAGGAATCAGTAGCTCCAGGATTTATTAAAATGATAAAACTCATACCATCAATATTACCTAAGGTTTCCAACACAGTGGATTGGTGTTCGACCTAGTGATTGCTCATCATTGCATGGATACAATGAGAATTCTCGAGATCCCCCACTGTAGTTGCATTATTATTTGAGTTGATATTACCTATCTTTTGAGGGAAATACCTCTCGTAATGAGGACCTCAACAAGTCCAGTAACCCCTCTCAGCAGCTTGGATCCTACTACCAACTGAACTGGGAGTTGGCCTAGAACTCTGCTGGAAAGAGCCAGATTGTTGGGATCGGAGCTGAGGAGGTGTGACTTAGTGCTTTCGCATAGGCTGGTGTTGTTGTGGTTGATGATTATGTTGAGGTACCCTATGTGAATGTTGATTTGGATGCCTATATGGTGTTCTTTGATTTCATGTTGACCACTTTTGATGATTTAGCAAATGACCCCTTTGCAAATATCTACGTTCCATACTATTTCCACTTGGTACTCTTGATCCTGTGGGCCTTGTTGAGTTACTACGTCCACTGCTCACGATCTCCTCCTCTGCGATGATTTCCCTCTAAATTTCCTCATGCTGGGTGTCAGGCATTAAGATTCTAACATTGGCTGGAATGTTAAAATTTAGTCCATACACAAATTGTTTCACCTTGAGCTTTTCTATGTTTAAGTGAGGGGCATAATGGAATAATTCCATGAAACGAGCCTCATACTCTGGTAGTGAGAGACTCCCTTGCTTTAATTCATTGAATTCATTTATTTTCCGCTCAAGGAACTCCTCTGACAGGTATCGTTCTCTAAATTTCTCTTCAAATTGTTCCCATGTTACTTCTAATATATCCATCCCCAATTGGGTTAATAATGTTTTCCACCAAAGTAGTATGTTTCCCTTTAGCTGGAATATACCCATCTTGGCCTTCATACTTGAGGTGTAATCTCTCACGATAAAGCACATAGCCATGTTTTCTAAACATCCCTCTACAGATTGATCATCTATGGGACCCAAAAACTCTAGAAATTTTACTTTTTCCAAATCTTGACGTACATAATTTCTTGTAGTGTTTTGGGGTACTTTGTTTTGTATGATAGCTCCTCCATGATCTCATTCCAAATGATTTATTAATGCCTTAGACATGTGCTGGAACGATCACATTAAGTTCAATACTTCTCCAGCTGTTATCTATTCTAGTGTTGTGATGTTTTCCCTATCATTCGGTGGAGAGGTAGGAGTCGGATGTTGTGGTGGTGCCATATTGCACCCTTTAGTTGCCCCACTTCTTTTTGTACCTCTTCTAACAATGGTTCACCAATGAATCCTGCCACAATTTAACAAGATTTTTCCTTATATGATAAAAATAAATAAATAAAAATCATAGCCAACCTCAGTGCTTCTATAATTTATTGTTATGTTTATATACTTCCAAAGGAACAATTTATGCATTTATAAGTTCTTGATTATATAATTCTCCTATCAATTTCAAACATTCCTATAAGATTTAATCCAAAGAATACCATCAATCTACTCAAATAGTATGCTTAGACTAAATCATGTCATGTAAATGGTAGAGGTAGTTGGTAGCATTATCATAACATAAACTGAGAATATCCTTAGTAACAAGAGAGAAAATATGTTTCTAAAGTTTTATGATTTTATGAGCTTAGCTATCAACAAACACAAAATATTGGACGTTGAAATTTCCTATCCATTGCAAAATCCTGCTTATATTGGCCATATTGAATGGTGACGACATATGCAACCACTTCACAATCAAATAGAATAAATTAGAACACCCTTTTAGGTTGAGGGGAGTTAAGTCCTATCGTATCAAGACTATGTCATATCACCACTTGGTTTTACATGGCGCCATTGATCTCATACTTCCATTTAGAATGAAAATCTTAGATGCCCATAAATTATAAAACTATAAGACTAGAGTTGTTAAGATCCCACATTTTATTCAAATTTTTTTTTATTTATTTTTTTTTATTTTTTTTTACAGATATTTGCGAGAATCAAAATTTATTATTTTGTTTTATACTCAATATGTGACTCAATATGCGATAAATTTCATTAAAAAGAGTTTTATTTTTTTCTTTTTTTTTAAATCAAAATATTCCCACCAATTTTGTGAAATTCCTTGTCATATTACTTATACATTAAAAAAAAATTGTATATAATGAACACAATACCGATAAATACCAAAACCACTCTCCTTTTTCTAGTCTCAAAATAAATTCAACATGATAATCCATATTTAATTAGAAGTTACCAAGTCAACGAAAATCTCAGTGTGGTGAGTTGAATAAAGAGGGGTTCGTAATGCAATTTCAATTTTTTTTTGAATATTTTTTCAAACATAATATTTTTAGATAAGAATTTTCACTATTTTCAAACACAGAATTTAGAAAATTTGTATATTCATTGCTTTTTCAAATTCTTAGAGCACGTGGAAAGTAATCTCCCGCCGCTGGCAACAACAAACTGTGACTCTCGCTTGTTAAAATTTATGTGGATCTTGCTAACCACAAATTGGCCATTAGAACTTCAGCGGAATAAACACATCTAATACAACCCTTCGCTGGGGATCAACGAGCTTCAGTTCCAAACTATATTCAAGCCGGAATTAATGCTCATCTTCTCTAGAAATGCTCAACTATAATTCTTGACGTGACTATAACTTTTAATATCTTCATAATTGTAGTCCATTCCATGGTAACCTTTTTGTTGGCTTCTCTACTCTAGAGATTTGATTACCTCATAATTTGTATGAAACATATCATTTTTCATATTTTTGAGATTAAACCATAATTTACACACAAAATTGCATTCTATTTTCCAGGAATGTTGGCCTTGACTAGTCTAGCAATCTAGCACTTTTGATCCTTAAAAATGATACTCAACTCTTCTCACTGTTATGATTATTTCATTTCTACACTGCGGCTAGGAATAGACTTATGAACATAACAAAAAATTTGTAATAGGAGTCTCCAGTTCTCTTTTTAGAGTGATTGTAGCTCTATGTCAAACCTTCTAGTCAGGCCTATAAGGCATTTAAGTACTCGAGTCCTATTTTAATAACAAAAGATCCTTTTGCTGGCTTAAGATGACTCCTCCTAGTCTACACAAGATGAGTTTTGGTCACCCTCATATATGCTTATACTCTTGTACTCTTATATTTATGAAATGGATGAACTTATCTTCCAGGCCCTCACTGTTTCATGGTGATATCATACCCAAACGATTTCAAATTCTCTTGGGTTATGATGCTAAATATGTTGAATTCAGATCTCTGGTGTGTCACTATGCCTCTTATTGCAATCTGTTATAACCTTTGAACCTATGAGATGTTGATAAAACTCTTTACTACTGTTTCAGGACCGTGAGATAATAGATCTTCAATCTAAAAAAAATTAATTAGGGGTAGAATTCTTTATATGTTATTCGTAGTTTTGATTGTTTTCAAACTTTAAAACTTCATATATGTAAAGCTTTAAATACATTGAACTCTTCATGATCACAAGAACCTTGATATAGTTTTTTTTTTGTCCTTATCATAGAAGACTGCCTTATGAGGAAGATGCTCAGAAAATTATTTTATCCATTCAGTCCTGCTCTCAACCTTCAAACTAATTGTATAAGAACAATCACATTTTTTAGCTACCTAAATTTCGGTAAGCCTTAAAAGTGCCATGGATAGAACCTTAAATGCGGTGACCAAGCCTCAGTTCAGATCTAGTCAAATATTAGGTCTGCATAGAAGAGGGTTTAAGGGACTACGTGATATCACACTGTAAGATTCGAATTTAATTGTGATTTTATTTATAATGCAGTCAGGCCAAGACAACAATGCAGTGCCTCCAACAACTATAACAGAAGGCAAAGGAAATGATTCGAGTGGCATTGTTGAGGCCACGCGAATCCTGCCAACATTTGTGAGACTCATCCATTTTTAGGTTCATAAAGATGCTTTTCTTGAAGGGCCAAGTGGTGAAGTTTGGCTTGTAACAGTGCATTGTACAAATATAGGAATGGATTTTGAATGAGGCTCACAAAATTTTGGGTCTGATCATTCATTTAGAATCAACTTTTGTAAATTTCTATCTCATATCACATCTATAGAGAGGAAATTTTCAAATGGAAAGACGTAATAAAAGACAGGTGATTGTTAAAAGTGAACCACGCAAGGAATTTGAAATCGTGATATTTAATGCTAAAATCACAATGCAAGAGTAAAATAATATTGACTTGTTGAAAGGATAATATTCAATGTTAAAATCAGAAATCAAGAGTAAAATAAAACCGACATTTTGAAAGTTACTCCTTTTGAACTCTAGGATCTTAGTCTTAGTCCATTGTAGGGTTCTAGGCCAGGGTTTAGGTTTGGAATCTTAGAGACTTTTGTTTGGGTTTCCTTCTTCAATGTGTCCATTCAAATTCGCTATGTTGATTAATTTACAAACCGAGTCAATTCCCCCTTGAATAGATAGAAGTGCTCATTCCTTGGGTTTGATTAGTTTTTTTTTCTTTTCTTTTTTTTTCTCCAATAGATAACATAGGTATTGATATTCTGCATGATGATAAAATTCACGAAGATGATGAATTTAAGGTATTAGAGACAATGACATATAGTACTGTTACAAGGAGAATTCCATGCAAATTAAGAGTACAAGAAATAATGCATGAAGTTCTTCAGGTTACAAACATTACACTTTATGTAATTATCAGAGTTCCAAAGAGGCACAGGACATCAAAGGAAATCTAGTCAAACTACGCTCATCAATGGCAAACTATCTAAAGGGAGAAAAGGAATACAACTTTCCTAAAAATCAAGCAATTGTCATTGATTCTAAAGAGCAATCAATTCTACAAACATGGACACCAGATGGTTTGAAGAAGTATGAGGCAAAAGTGGATAGTTGGGATAAACCCTTGTGCCATAGACAAAAGGCGTAGAATAAAATTCAGGAGGAATGATTTAAATAAATACTTCATTCTTCGCTAGATGGAAGGCCAAAACTACCTTGACAATAGTCCTATACCAAACAAGTTGTAAAGATATCCTAAAATCTTAAGGGTTGGATGGTAATCCTCATACAAAATTTTAGGGTAGAATGTAGTAGATATTTAGCAAAACTAGTCATGCATGCATGGGCCCATAGGTCTCAAGGGTTCAACATAGCTTCGATACCTAGTGTAGGGACCAACCTTATTTTTTTTTACGAAAAATAATAAAAATAAAACCATAAAAAAATAGCATTGGGAACTCAAAAATTATTAAGCATTATATAAAACTTTGCTGAATTTCACTTCATTGAACACATCATCTAATTTACATGTTATTAACTAAAACCATAATTAAGTCATACAAAAGAATATTATAAAAACATAGGTACTGTTCACTAGGAGACGAGATTCAAATTTGACTTGCCACTATTTTCCCTCCTTTTTTGTCGGTCGCCTCCAAGTTTGAATGTTGACGTGCTTAATCTGAATGCAATGACCCACCGATTGACCTCCGAGCCTACTCCTTGGGTACTTTCCTTCCCTGCAAACCCCTGAGATGAAATGGCATTGTATAGTGGAGGAATGTATTAGCTACTAGAGGAGAGCACTCTTTGGCTCAAGAGACCCCACTCTAAAGTTCTCTACCTCACCAAACTCACTATAGCTTGTAGTCACTACTCTGACACAGTCTCATCCATCCAACAATACGGTAAAGAAAAAGTATTTTCTCCCATGACCTGCGCTTTCTTTTATATGATTCCTCATAGGTGACACTTGGAATATCATGCATAATTAATTATTTTTGATAATCCAATAGTTTTAGTATTCACCGACCCATGTGTCACTCTCTCATCAAGGATCTCCAAAATTATTTACTTAAATTTTAATTTAAAAATAATATTTTTCATCACCTCAAAAAGATTCCTATTTCTTCTCCTAGCTATCCCTTGATCCCCCTTTTTACCCCTTAATTTGTGTTCATTACTAAATTCAATTGATAAGTCAAGATTTGATCCCCTATCTACTACCTAATTTAACTCAAGCTATCTCTTATATGGATATTCTTATGCTGGTTGTTGCCACATGGAGATTCTCTAAATTTCTTTAAAATTTAATTTATTAATCTTATTTTAATTTGCCACCCTCTTCTCTTAACTATGTTTACTATTTTAGGATTAATATTTATCCTCACATTTATGTCCCTCTTTCCCCTTTTTACCTAATTAAATTACATTATCTACCTAATATTTTCCAACATCTGAAGGGTAGAGTTTTTAAGGTAAAGTATATTATTTCTTCCTATGACCCTCTTAAACCAAGTTTTTATTCTTGATTTAATTACCTCGGTTTCTAACATCATTTACCCTTGATGTGAATTTACCTCGCTTTCATATCTTTATTATATTTATTAATTTTTAATTTTTAATGATTCCAAGGGTGCCAAGTTTGGTCGTGCCCTTCAAGAACTTCCCTTGAAGTTCCAAGGTTGTAATGCCTAATAGTTTATTTGCAATGCCAAGGGTGCCAAGTTGGTCAAGTCCTTCAAGAAATTCCTTTGAAGTCCCAAGGGTGCCACGCCACTTTCCCTTCAAGAATTCAACGACTATGACAGGAAAGTATAGGTGCAATGACAAAGACCACTATCATCTCTTTTGTTGCCCACTATAGTGAGACTAATTATGTCGGGAATCAAGGAATTTGCCTGGATGCACCCCCCAGTAAAATCCTCATGAGTGACCCAACTTTGGGACCTTCCCCCATGATATCGTGATCTTCATGGAAACTATGTTTCAACCTTTCCAGCCCAAGTCACGGCAAGAGTGCTAGTGTGTGATCGGGGACATTATCCCACCCGTCCCATGTAGTTCCATTCAATTTTACAACCCCATCACCCATATGTGAGCCATTCAACCAAGCAACTAATCTATGCCTACAACCACTAACATTTCATCAGAATATGGATAAAAATATATAACAAGTTCCAAAATTGGCTTAGAATTTCAAAGACAAAAATACAAATTTTCATCAAACCAAGTGTTGTGAACTCATCATATGCGAGTTCCTCTGGTGGTTTCCTTCCATACTCAATACTCATCAGTAACAAATTTTCTTGGTGTTAGTCATTGTCATAGTAGCATCATCAACATCACCTAATCATTAGCATCATTGTTCATTGTGAACCAGAACTAATGCAAGTAGGTAACATAGGGGACACATCCATCATGGCTATCATCATCATAATATATATTCATAAAAGCTATCAACATCATAATATCAATAGAAAACATTCCTATCCATCGAAGCTATGATTAGCATGATATCAATGGAGAGCATACATATCCTTTACTGCTATCATCATCATAAATTCAATAGAGGCCAAACATAACCATTTATGCTACAATCATCATAATATCAAAAGAGAAAATGCATAACCATTAATGCTACAATTATCATAATAACAATAGATAACATACATAACCATTAATGCTATCTTCATCATAATATCAATGGAGAATATACATAAACATCAAAACTACTAATATCACAACCACTAATAATAGAGTCATGTGTCTAGATCTTCAACCCCAGGTCCTCAAATAATAATGTGTGGGCCTTAGGGCTAAATAAATGTTAATGTCATATCACTATCAGTCAACTAGAGCAGGGCATTACACAGACAAAATCTCAATGTTTCATTTTCCTATTGTAGTCACTCCATCTTCTAGTCCAGTATTTTAATTTTCTGAATTAAAAGATTGAAATGGACCCTTGATTCATATTAAATTATTTTATCATGCTTTGAGACCAAATAATTGAGAAATTCGAGAGCAATGGCTATTCTAGCTAAAGAAGTACCCAACTCTTTCTCTGCAGCTCCAGAATCATGCTCCATAAACATTAATTTGTATTACACTCGCTAATAAACCTTGCGAATTATGGTTCTAATATGTCACTCTAGCAATGCAAATACATCATTGATGTATCTTTCCTTTATTTTAAGCCTTTTTCTTTTTTGTTAATGCTAGCTTTGATTCCACACAATGTAAACGTTCATTGCCTGAAGGACATGCAGAGGATGGTGTATGGGAAACAAAATGAGGGTGCGGAAGGGAATATGTTCTGTTGATGCATAATTAATTTGACTATGAATTTTTTTTGAATTAGTATTACTATGTTTAATTTTGTGAAGTTTTCCTTATGCACAGCTTTTACTATGTGAAGGATGGGAAATGTGGGAAAAAACATGGGTGTTTTCTAGTTTGCGTTTTCACTATCAGTACAATGTTTAGTAAATTATTTAGAAATATTTAGAGTTAGAATAATAATAATTAATAATAATAATAATAAATTAATTCTTTAAGAAGACTGTTGTTTTTTGTTAGCATAAAAATCTTACGAAAGTCGAAAGCTTTCATTGTAACAACACAATCTTTAATCAATTAACTAGAATAGTCTTTGGTTCAAAAGAAGTTGATTATGTGCGTGTGCAGAAAATTGTTATTTTTGTGACTTACACAATTTTTCCTAAAGTTAGGTAATAACATAGTAGTGGGGTCCAACATTGCTTATAGGTGTTGACATTAAGAAAAGTATATTTTGTAAATTTTTTAGCATCGACTATTCTAGCTAAAGAAGAAATGAGCTCTTGCTCTGCATCTCCAAAATGAGGCTCCATAAACTTCAATCTGCATTACACTTTCTTATTAACTTGGTGAATTATTGTTCATATTCTCTATTTTGCATAGATTCAGAGTTCTATGCAATTTATTTTCTTGATGTGTGTTGTAAGGCTCCTCTACCACTAAATAGAGCAATGATGGCTCAACAAAGCAAAAACGAGAGTGATTTGTAGGGTGCGGAACTCATTCTAGTTGTATTGTTTGGGGGCTTGACGGAAAGGAGTGAGTGTAATCGTCGAAGAGAGTTTGTCTTTCATATCTATATTGTGTTGAAAAATACATATCAATGACTTTTTCAATGGCATCCAACTCTATATATCACAATTCTATGTATAATGATGACATACAGCTATTTTTCATGTGTCAGGTTAGACATGATAGATCATGTACGCATATCCATGGTGAATCACAAAAACGTAGGATGTTTAATAAATATGAAATAGTGTGACACATTATACAGAGTGGCTGATATTACGTGGCTCCCATTGTTTAGAAATCAGTACTATACAAAAGGAAACTATGCGGAGGAACTATGTGGGGGGAAAGTCATTGTGGAAGTATGAAACTTTTCCATAGAAAGATTGTGTTTTTTTTTTTTATTTGCAGGATCTCAATTGTTGGCAATAAATCATATATAAAATCCAAAGGGTCGTCGGAAAGTTTTTAATGAGTTTTTGGACATAATTTTTTTAAAATAATAATAATAATAATTTAATAATAACAAGTAGTAATGTTTGTCACTCCATTTGTTCCACTAGCCTAAGATCATAAAAAAAATGTTCTAAAGTTTATAATATAATACAATTATGTGTGCATATTTATATTTTAACACGTTATAATGAATGTCGAATGGCACATTGATGGCCACTATTAGGTAGTGTTGATCATGCATCTTTTTTTTTTTTTTTTTGGGATGCTTTTTGCTAATGCATATTGATATATTTCACAGCTCTAGGGTGGGGGTAGGGCATGAGGGCTTCACTCAATGAACCTCCGACATAGCACATGCATTCATATCATACTAAACAGTACCCTTAATTTGACTACATATTGGGAAATACCTTTAAAAATCACATTATTTAACCAGCTACCAATACAAACCCAATACAACTTGCCAATTAAAAAAACCCCTACTTTCACTAGAGATTGTAGGTATCCTTTTTTCATTAACATTTTTTATTCCCCTTTATATTTTTCATTAAATTTCAACTCCATTTTCTATACTTGCCAATATAAAAACCCTTTACTCCCTATTATATGTTAAATATATTATGTCATTTTTTACTAGATATATATCCCCCAATATGAATGCACGTGGTGTGGTATTTCTCCTCCAGTGAAGCCCTTGTGGGGAGGAGGGGTGGGGCTTGTTATGAATGGTTTTACTCATATTTGTCGAAGTTGATACTCTGTTATGATAAATGTGTTTTTTCCTTGTTAGCATAAGGATTATACACAATATCTATTTTCAGAAACAAATAAAAATTTTATGATCTCTGTATCAAGTACATTGTGGTTCATTTGTTTTGTGACTCTATATCTCGTTCGCAAACAAGAGTTTTACATGAATCAATTATATATATATTTTTTACTCATTTTCCTGTACATTTTTTATGTTGTGCTTATCATTGAGAAATAGTTCATAGTGAATTTAAAATAGATTTTTGAAACATAGTTGCTATAGAACCAATGACTGAAAAAACATGTTTGAAGTGTGATTTGTATAGCATCAACGGAGAAGCATTTATTTACTATATAAATTAATGGTATGGATGCAATACTATGGCAACACAATCTATTTCATTTGAAAAATTTTGCATATGCTGTGGCAGATTATCTATTCAATAGTATGCGACCTCTATTGCACTTTAGATACACATCAACAAAATTGCATGAAGGAACAATAGAATGTTTGAGAAATTGTTTACTTGAAGGAAAGGTCAAAACCATATTATCTTACGATTGCAAATTGAATATATATGCATTAATACATATTCATGGTATAGATAGCCCCAATGTTTACTTGGAAAGGATGACACAATCAACTTCAAATACTAATGCTCGGGAAGAATGAGGACTTTGTGGGGACATTTCTTCTATACATTAGTTATTGAAATGGCTAAAAATTCCCATAAGACTTTAGCCAAAGACAACAATGAAAAAATATTTGCATTCTAATTCATATTTGTGCAAATAAAGTTATGACATATTATTCCATGATGAGAGTCTAATTGGTGGACATTACGGACCACTCCTGTGCAAGAAAAAATATTCAATAGGAACTAATCATGAAGTTATAATAAATATAACAACATACGATGAAACAAAACATGGATGGATGCAGATAGAAAAAGGCAGAGACAAACATATGGTTAAGAGATTTTTTGGATTCACGAGTATTTATGGTAAAAGCTATATTGAAACAATATACCATTTGATGAAGAATGAGTATGATGTTCCCCATTTACGATGCATAATTGCACAAAATTTTTGAAATGTAATGATGCATAATGATTCATTTGCATTAAACTACATAGAAAAATACATGAACAAAGATTCAATTAAGCAATTTCCTAGAATAGTATATTGGCAAGGATACATTATACAATTAGCAATTACATATGAAAAAGGGAAGATAGATGTTGGTATTTTTTTTTATGATTGGATATAATATATCTTGAAGGTAACTATATGCATATGATTGGTTGACACTCTAGCTATTGTGACTGAATTTTGTGGGTTCTTGAAAGATGGAACAACATTCCATATTATGCAATTTGGTACGAATGTAGGTCACTTTCATTATGAACCTCTCAAGAGATAGTACATCAAAAAGAATTTCACATCCTATTGAAGCAATTAACAAAAAACAGTGTATAGAAGAATCCAATATAAAACATAGTGGAATTAATATGCATGAAATTGAAAACATGGACATGGATGAAAATGACATAGAAATTGATAAAAAAAATTCAATGGAAGTAAGAGATCGCAACTATCAATGCATCGAGTCAAAAAACATATAAGAAACAAGGACGTTTTTGAAACAATTGTTCTTAAAAAATTATGAAAGCCATTAAATTCTAGTTCTAAGAGCATGGACAATGATGAAAATACCATGGAACTTAATAAGAAGTCTATCAATGTGAGAAAAAGACTACATTCTTTGTTGCGTGAACTAAGAAAATGAATAAGAAGCAAATAATTCATCAAAACAAGTCGGATTACAAGACGATCGAAACAACGAAATTCAATACAGGATAGTAAATTTACTAATGAACATAAAGAATCATTATAGATGTTCGATTATACATTTGAAATAGTGGTTGAAGAATAATATTATAAGAAAATACAATATCTTGTTTATGACTATGCAATTTGCAATCAAACTTGGTTTAAAAGAGATGTCATAGAAAAACAAATCAACAATGTGTCCAAAATTAAGTGCGTATCCAAAAAATGCAGAAAGGTATTAGACAATGACAAAATTATCAAATTTGTAGTTCTAGAGAAAATTAGTCATAATAGACAAATTTCCATACTAAAATAACTTTATGAATTGGAGGAATGGCTGATATCATTACGATTACCATTTTTGCAAATATGAGACATTGGACATCATTTTAGAAAACTACAATTGGCATTGATAGGTGGACTAATCAATGTACCTGCTAACATTTCTTGAATTCAAATTTCACTTCCTCATGACATTAATGAATCTAGTACTACGGTTGTGGCAATTAAAATAAATTTAATTTTTAAAAGGATACTTGTTGTTGGGCGAATATGTGTTCATAAAGTAATGAGGGAATTGAGAGGATTGTGTAAAACTTCACAATAAATGAAAGATGGAAAAAAATATTTGATCAAAACAAAGATGCATATGCATGTGAGACAAATGCAGTTACGAAGAGAAACAATTATTGTGATACTGTGATTAAGGTCCCGTGACAAAAACATTGTTACATAGCAATTTGTATAGTATTAATAATCTTCGTAATGATAAAATATGCATTTCTCCAGGTTACCGTTATAGGCCTTTGGGCATATTCAGAGATAAGTATTTGGAAGAGATGAGCTTTCCCACACAGTTTTATGAAAGAAAAATGATTAGACAGTGTTACGAGGAACTTTACATATCACGATATTACTAACTGGGAATTTTTGCATCAAGATCGTGATTTTACATATCATATATGGAATTCATTATAGAAAATAGTGAGAATTATACTCAATCAAGTATTTAGTTGTATTTGGATTCGTATACGAAAATCATAGTTAAAAGGAAAAAAATAATACCTAAAGATGTTAAAACAACAACAAATTTGAAACACATTCTTCCATCAAACATTGACTATATAGATCATAGATGAATAGAGACATCATCGGACTATTTTTCGTATTTATGCAAGAATGTTTATCCAATGATCTGAGAGCTAGGTATTCCCACTTTCTTTGTTTCATTTAGCAGTGTTCAATATATTTGGGAGCCTTTATTAAAGGTTTTGCAACAAATACACTACGAAAAAAATTGTGTGCTGAAAATGATGTAGATGAAGATGATCTTGATACCTTGATAAGAAATGACCCTATTACTTGTGTACGATATTACAAAAGCAGAACCAATATTGTACATTAGTTAATTTCACATGAGTCCAAGTAAAATATTTCTTTGTAAAATAATTCCAAAATGATGGAATCCAACATGAACATGGATTGATATGCATTAAAAATTCTTCTATCTTTGGAACAAGTACGAATAATGAAATCAAAAACTTCGTTGACAAGTACTTCTCCTGCAATTCAACTAAACTACATACAAATCTGAACTTTGTTTAATATCATCATCACACATGAACTTGTAGTAGAGTAAAACAAAGGCATTGTAGGTTCAACTTTCTGATACTACCACTTCCAACAACATGAATACTTCAGCCTATGGAATTCGACATTGCAAAAACAAAGGTGAATGCAAGAGTGATATTTGATGCACTAGAGAATACGAAACATGATGAGACATATATATTTGATAGTTTTATGAAAAAATAGGTATAACTTAATGTAATTATATCCATGAAATGAAGAACAATTTTGCTGAAAAGATAACTAGTAGACATTTCGACTAATATCTTTTCTTGACATATTCTATTAATCTGGGGTGCAAATATTGATGCTGAATTTGTACTTGATTCATATACTACAACTACTTATTGTAGTTCATATATAATATCTCTAGATAAAATAATTATATTGATGTTTAAACACGTGTGAAGTGAGTGTCAAAAAATTGATGGTGATATCATAGAAACAACTGCAAGACTTGGAAAAGATTAATTGAACTTATATCAAATGTATGCACAACAAGATGTATATATAGTATTGGCAATGCCACTAAATACTAGTTCAAGGAAATGTGTATTTATTGATACTTCAATTATAGATTATCAACTATTTTTAATAAAGAAAACAAGAGACCTAGAACATGAACTCGATGATTCAGGAAACATAACATGTTTATCAATTATCGATCATTATTTGCAAAGACTAGAAAACATCGAACATTTATGTTTAGCAAAATTTGCATCGTGTTATACACTAGAAGGAAAGACAGGAGTTGAGAGACCATATGTTATAAAGTATGTAATGTATAATAAACATATTGATGTTGAAAACTATTACAGAGAACTATTAATGTTGTACGCCCCATATCGTACTGAAGGGAATGTATTTAAAGAATAGTATTTGAGTTGTGAGGATTGATATTTTTTATTTGAGAAAATCATAAAATGTAACAAGTAAAAATTCACAAATGAAACAATGACAACGTGGCCTGATATTGATAATATAGTTGTTGAGATTGAAAAGAAATAGAGAAACTGTTTGAAAGAAATTTATCTCCATGTGAAGAAATAGAAAGTGATAAACGTTATCAAGAATACAATATCAAATTACATATAATATATTTGGAAAAGGTTAAAAATGCAATATCAATTATTAAGAGACCTTATCAACTTTTAAAAAAATCACAAGTTCTAGAATAAACATAATTATATGAAATCATTAGAATGCTTAACTCGTAACATGTAAAAATACTGAAAGAAATAGTTGATGAGAGGAAAACAAATCCAACTGACCCATTGTATGCACTTGTGACAGGTGGCGCAGGTGTTGAGAAAATGTTTAGTGTTATAGCAATATTCTGATCACTAATTCGGTTATACAATAACATGTTTAGATATGACCCATCTCAATTAAAAGGAATCATCACATCATATACAAGGAATGAAACATTCAGTGCAGGTGGTATAAAATTGCATTTTGAATTCCATTTACCATTTAACAAATTTGAATATCTTTCGCTTAAAGGTGAAAAAATAGACACATTGAAAAAACATTGTGAATAGATTCATGTTATTTTGATTGATGAGGCATCTTTGATAGGTCAACATTATTATACCATGTTGAAAAATGCTTACATGGAATTAGGCATACTTTGTTAACATATTTTAAAAATATTGATGTAATATTTTCAAGTGACTTGTTCCAAGTGAAATCGATGAAAGATTCTTTGATTTTTGAGCAACCAATTTTAGTGGGAGAAAAACTAGTATATGGTTTATGGAAAGAGAAAGTAAAATGTTATGAATTGCATATGACAATGTGTAAAAAAAATAACAAGTTCATTGAAATCCTTAACAAAATGTGAGTGAATCAACAATTTGATAAATACATAAAATACATAAATGATAAGTGATATAGACCTACTCCCATAAGTCCATTGTTTCCATGCCTATTTTATAGAAATAGATATGTAGATAAGCATACGACAAAATGTTGTCATTTGTAAATGAAGAGTTAATAGTTTTTGATGCAATTGATGAATCTCATAGTAAGGAAATGAGATTTGTTTCATATGAGAATACAATGTAAATATAAAAATAAAACTATGTAATTAATGCCACATTTAACACATATTTGATATCTTAGTAATTTGATGTTATGTATTGTCAATTTAACATTAAGAATGTAATCAAATTTTTAATTTTAGTATTAAACTGTAATAATTTGAAAATTATATTTAATTTATTAAATCAATTTAAACATAAACATTTTATCTCCATAAACTTATTGTTTGAAAAATTTTTAATTTCTCTATATTTATAAAATTTCATTATATATATATATTGATTTTCTAATTAAATCTATATTTTTACTCTTTACTAATTTATTTCATCATTAAACTAAACTTTTGCCTAACTTCCTACACAATTTTAATTCATATATATTATAAATTAAAATAAATATTATACTATTATATTTATATATATATATATATATATATTATATATATATATATATATATATATATATAAAATATTAAGTATATATGTCTTCCTCTTTATTGCTTATAATACTAATCTTTGAAATGACTTAACAAACCCTTTCACTTACTTGGTCAAAACTTTTGATTAGACATCCTTATAGTCCTTGTCACAGGAATGACTAGGAATTGTAATCGATATGGTGTTGTTAGTATTATTCCAACTTACTTTTTAGTTCCAGAGAATTTAAAATCAGACCCATGACCAAGTGGTTCAAGCAGTTACTGCTTACTAATATATATGTACTATCCACTACACCACACAACACACTATATGCCGCCATGCCAGCAGACCACATGGCTATCTACATGTACTAGCCATGTGCATGAACATGATTGAATATGTTATCGGTACTTCAAGCGTGACCCTTCTTTGAACCTTATTTTGTTGGCCACCTGTGATACCTACAATTGAATATACTATTGGTTCTTCAAGCATGGCCCTTCTCTCCCTGGCTCGTTCAGGTTGTTGGGTTGGTTGTTCAAACATTGAAATGGAACCACTGAAACAAATGATTCTAGATTCCCTCTTCAATTGACAAGTTTTGGTTGGATCCAACCATGCATAGTACAACAAAAATTATTTCTTGCTGGAATGAATCTGAGGTACTATTTGTTTTTTGTGAATTGAACATCATAATTTCATAAACCCTTTTCTTAAAATTAAAAACCCTTTTCTTAAAATTAAAAACACGAAATCATTCTTCTCATTCTTGGAAATAGATCAAGCCCATTATGCCCATTCTCAGAAGTCGATCAAGCCTAGCATCCATCGTTCAACCTACAATTTTGATTATGCATCCTTCATTCACTAGGTTGTCATTTTACTTAGTTAGCCATTGTTTTCATCCTTCTATTTACTAGCTTGAAATAATGAAAAGGAAGCAAGAATTTTTCGTCTTGAAAGAATTACTTGCCAATGCTCTCTTGCATTAGGCTCATCCAACAAATTTCCAATGCTTTCTTTCATTACGCTCTTTACTCAGGTATTCTATTTTTTTTGGGTTTGGTACAAAATAGAAATAAAAGATGTACAATTAGGAATATTTAGAATTCAATAACAAATAAATTTGCAACAAACATTTTTTAGCATTTAATTTGATCTATTAACAACAAATTACGATTGTGAAACTTCGAATCCATATATTTAGCCATACTGCCATGAGCCATACCACCACCAATTTCAGATTATTTCATTATCCATGCAACCACCAACGTCAAAGTATTTCATGATGCGTCCTTTAGTAAGTTCTAAAAATCATAATCTACTCATCTAAAATAAAAAAGGAACAAATCAATAATCAGAATGTAAACAAATCAATGCAAGAAGGTAGAGTATACTGTTAGTTGAGTACCTATAAAAACAGGTTTCCTATGAGATTTGGATACGAGAGTTGAGCACCTTCCTCTAGATACCTGGATACCTGTGAAAACATGAAGCTTCTTCCATCATTACAAGAAATAAAATGAATGACTTCTTCTCTCTTCTACGTCACAATAATAGTAAGAGTGGATTTAAGAGGATTTTAGAGTCAAGATGGATCATTTCAATGGTTGTCAACGTAGTTTAATTAAAGAATAAACATTAATTAGCTTAACTAAAGAAAATTTCAATTGTTGTCAACATAGTTTAATTAAAGAAACACTAATTGGCTTAATTAAAGAATATTTCAATTGTTGTCAACATAGTTTAATTAAAAAACCAATGTTGATCATCTCGTGGTCGACCTTAAACACTAAATTTAGAAGAAAGACAGATAACAAGAGTAAAATGGTTAACAATAATCAAAATGTAGAGAGAGAGAGAGGAAGGGCATATTTATATAAATATCTTTATGCAATAAGATACTAATTATTCACATAGAAAAAATAAAAAATAAAACTCTCGACATATTATTTGCAAACAAATCTATCAATCTAATATAAAATGAATAATTTGTGCCATACACAAGACTTAGTAATACCTCAAGTGGATATACTTCTTTTATCTTCAAGCAATTGGTTGCTAACCATGGAACACATTTTGAGGATGCAATCTGGCATGAGCTAGTTGTGCATTTACCATTTTACCTTCAATTTTTGTCCCTTACTGAATGAACCTTGAAGAATGAACCCTACAAACCACTATGAAGAGGCAGGGGGATCAAGCTCATTTAGCTCTATTTTGGCAGAGAGAATGGGGATATCCTAGTTTTATTCATCACATTCATTCTTCATCCAAGTCATGCATGTTGCGTTTCTTGTAACTTGTTTCTTTTCCCTAACATGTTTGACTGGGCTAGGTTATAGTGAAAGAAGCAAAGTGCATTAATTTTGTATACTAAATGAGAGATATACCAACTCTATACCATGTTTCTACCGTTCTTGCACTTACTATTCAGCCACTCACGACATCCAAGAATTAACAGCAAGCCAGGAACTATTCCCCCTTCCATTTGATTTAATGCAGCTAAAACAATATGTGTGAATCCAACATTACTCTATACCACCCCAAGCATCCCAATCTACCGAGAGATAACCTTGGGTAAATAAAAACATTACACCATGCATGTTCCTAGGAAACCACTATAGCAGTACGAGGTTCTGCAAATAATCTTTGTATGTTGAGGTTCTTCAAACAATCTTTGTTTGCTACCCATAGATTTTGTGGTGTGATTCCAACTCAGGATAAAAGATTCAACACATTTCCTTCCTGTAAATGATCATGCACCATCCAAGTTATAATTCTATTGGTTAAGTTGTTATATCAAACTCCAGATCGAAGCAGAGTTTGTTTCATGGCATCTTCAAAAAATTACTGCATGTTTAGACAGGTGGAAAACATGTATGTTTTAGCCTGGAACATGCATTTAACTTGACAATTCAACCCATTCTCCAATGCTATTTAGAATGATTAAGTGGGGAATATTTGGCGGTGAATAAGTATTTTATTATTTTACTTTATTTTGAAAATTTCTTACAAAGAAAAAGGTGGAATTAAATAAGAGTGGCATGAGCCTGTGATTCTGTTGATGCTTCAATAATCATACTACACTTGGAAATGGATCAACATGAACTCGTGATGCCCCTACTTTTTATAGTTACGGGTCGATAATAATGTTGGATACTATGGAAAAGGGCCAATTACTATATTTTTTTCCTTGTTCAGTTTCAATCAATTCAATTATAGAATGGTTTTCTTTTGAAGAAGTGATGGTGGAGGATATAACAGACAAGAGTATTCAATTCACAAAAAAGTTTGTCATAGGGGTCTTTTATTTCCTTAGCAATGAGGCACCAAACAAGATAAGGGGCGATCAACCAAGCAATTGATTCAGTTTTCCTAATTTATCTTAATCGAGTAAAAGAAACAAATTCAGTAGCAGAGTGAGATCAGAGGCCCAACATAACACGGTCTTGCATGCATGGTATGATATCATATTACCCATATTCAGCTACGCTCTTTAGATCAATCAAATTATCGTTAATTCATGCCACTAGAGTGAAGACTCGTTTGGTTTTGGACAATGCTATACAAGCAGAGAGGTTGATCCCTTTCGATATCTCAAAGAAATGGGACACGATTGGGGCTAGAGGGAGCTTCGTTCAAGCACAAGCTACTAAATTAGGACATGCCTTCATAACTTGGCTTGTTAGAGTTGATACTCTGTTATGATAAATGTGTTTTTTCCCTGTTAGCATAAGAATTATACATAATATGTATTTTCAGAAACAAATAAATTTTTTATGATATTTGTATCAAGTACAATGTGGTCCATTTGTTTTGTGACTCTATATCTCGTTCACAGACAAGACTTTTACATGAATTAGGTCATACCTTGATGACTTGGATTCTCGTAGTTGATACTCTATTACGAATGGTTTTACTCCTAGTTGTCGGAGTTGATACTTTGTTATGATAAATGTGGCTTTTCCCTCTTAGCAAAAGAATTATACATAATATCTATTTTCATAAACAAATAAAAAAATTACGATATTTGTATCAAGTACATTGTGATTCATTTGTTTTGGGACTCTATATCTTGTTCACGAAGAAGATTTTTATATGAATCAATTGTATATATATTGTTTTACTCATTTTCCTGTACATTTTTTATGTTGCGCTTATCATTGAGAAATTTGTTCATAGTGAAATTAAAATATTTTTTTGAAACATAAGTGCTATAGAATCAATCTCTAAAAAAACATGTTTGAAATGTGATTTGTAAAGCACCAATGCAGAAGCATTTATTTACTATATAAAGGAATGGTATGGATGTAATACTTAGGCAACATAATATATTTCATTTGAAAAAATTTTCACATGTTGTGGGAGATTGTCTATTCCATAGTATGCAAACTCTATTGCATTTTAGATAAGCATCAACAAAATTGCATGAAGGAAAAATAGAACATTTGAGAAATTGTTTACTTGAAGGAAAGATCAAAACCATATTATCTTACAAACGCAAATTGAATATAGATGCATTAATACATATACATGGTATAGATAGCCACGATGTTTTCTTGGAAAGGAGGACACAATCAGCTTCAAATACTAATGTTGGGGAAGAACGAGGAATTTGGGAGGACATATTTCCTATAAATTAGTTATTGAGCTAGCTAAAAATTCCCATAAAATTTTAGCCAAAGACAAAAATGAAAAAATATTTATATTTTAATTCAGATTTGTGCAAATAAAGTTATGGCATATTGTTCCATGACGAGAATATAATTGGTAGACATTGCCAACCACTCACGTGCAAGAGAAAATGTTCAATAGGAACTGATCATGAAGCTATAATAAATATAACAACATAAAATGAAACAAAACATGGAGGGATGCAGATAGAAAAAGGCAGAGAAGAACATATGGCTAAGAGATTTTTCGGATTCATGAGTATTTATGGTAAAAACTATCTTGAGATAATATACCATTTGATGAAGAATGAGTATGATTTCCCCATTTACGATGCATAATTGCACTAAATGTTTGAAATGCAACTATGCATAATGATTCATTTTCATTAAACTGCATAGAAAATACATGAATGAAAATTCAATTAAGAAATTTCCTACAATAGTAGATTGGCAAGGATACATTATACAATTAGCAATTCCATATGAAAAAGGGAAGATAGATGGTGGTCTTTTTGTTCATGATTGGATATAGTATATCCTAAACGTAACTATATGCATATGATTGGCTGGCACTATGGCTATTGTGCCTAAATTTTGTGGGTTTGAGAAAGATGGAACAATATTCCATATTATGCAATTTGGTACAAATGTAGGTAATTTGCATTATGAACCTCTCAAAAAGAGTAAAACAAAAAACATTTCACATCCTATTCAGGCAGTTAATGAAAAACAATGTATAGAAGAATCCAATAAATAACGTAGTGGCAATAATATGCATGAGCTTCAAAACATCGACATGGATGAATATGGCATAGAAATTGATAAATATTTTATCAATGGAAACAAGATATCACAACTATCAATGCATTGAGTCAAAAAACATATAAGAAACAAGTACGCTTTTGAAAAAAATGTTCTTAAAAATTATCCCAGCCATTAAATTCTAGTTGTAAGAGTATGGACATCGATGAAAATACTATGGAACTTAATACAAAGTCTATCAATGTAAGAAAAAGACTATGTTATTCATTGCATGAACTAAAAAAATGAATAAGAAGCAAAAATTTCATCAAAACAAGTCAAATTACAAGACAATCGAAACAACAAAGTCAATACAAAATAGTAAATTTACTGATGGACATAAAGAATCATTATAGATGTTGATTATACATTTGAAATAGTGGTTGAATAATAATATTATAAGAAAATACAAGATGTTCGTTTTTATGACTATGCAAATTGCAATCAAACATGGTTTAAAATAGATGTCATAGAATCAACAATGTGTCCAAAATTAAGTGCACATGCAAAAAATGCAAAAAGGCATTAGACAATGACAAATTTATCAATTGTGTAGTTTTAGAGAAAATTGGTCATAATAGACAAATTTCCATACTAAAATAACTTTATGAATTGGAGGAATGACTGATATCATTACGATTACCATTTTTGCAAATATGAGAAATTGGACATCATTTCAGAAAACTACAATTGTCATTGATAGGTGGACTAATCAATGTCCCTGATAACATTTCTCGAATTCAAATTGCACTTCCTTATGACATAAATCAATCTAGTACTGTGGTCGTGGAAATTAAAAAAAAAAAAATTTAAAGAATACTTGTTGGGTGAATATGTGTTCATAAAGTCATGAGGGAATTGAGAGGATTGTGTAAAACTTCACTCTGTAGACTAGAGAATGTTAGATAAATGAAAAATTGAAAAAAGTCTTTGATCAAAACAAACATGCATATGCATGTGAGACAAATGTAGTTATGAAAAGCAACCATGATTATGATTATTGTGATCAAGGTCCCATGACAAAAACATTGTTACATAGAAATTTGTATAGTATTTTATAATATTCATAATGATAAAATATGCATTGTTTCAGGTTAACATTATAGGCCTTTGGGCATATTCAGAGATAAGTATTTGGAATATATGAGCTTTCCCACATAATTTTATGAAAAAATTGATTAGATAATGTTACGAGGAACTTTACATATTACGATATTACTAATTGGAAATTTTTACATCAAGATCATGATTTTACATATCATATAAGGTATTCGTTTTTAAAAATAGTGAGAATTATACTCAATCAAGTATTTAGTTGTAATTGGATTCATATAGGAAAATGACAGTTAAAAGGAAAACAAATAATACCTAAAGATGTTAAAACAACGACAAATTTGAAACACATTCTTGCATCGAACAATGACTCTATGGATCATAGATGAATAGAGACATCGTCAGACTATTTTTCACATTGACACAAGAATTTTTATGCAATGATCCGAAAAATAGGTCTACCCACTTTCTTTGTGTCATTTAGCTATGTTGAACATATTTGGGAGCCGTTATTAAAGCTTTGAACCAAATACAGAAAGAAAAAAATCATGTGCTGAAAACAATGTAGATGAAGATGATATTGATACCTTGATAAGAAATGACCCTCTTACTTGTGTACAATATTACAAAAGCAAAACCAATGTTGTACGTCAGTTAATTTGACATGAGTCAGAGTACTTTGGTGATGTCGTTAAATATTTCTTTGTAACATAATTCCAAAACCATTAAAGCCAACATGAACATGGATTGACATGGATTAAAAATTATCCTATCTCTAGAACAAGTATGAATAGTGAAATCAGAAACTTCATTGACAAGTACTTCTCATGCAACTCAACTAAACTACATATGAATATGAAGTCTGTTTAATATCATCATTACACATGAAATTCTAGTAGAGGAAAACAAATGCATTGCAGGTTCAACTTTTTGATACCACCACTTCCAAGAACATGAATACTTGATCCTATGGAATTTAACAATGCAAAAACAAAAGCGAATGCAAGAGCGATATTTGATGCACTAGAGCATACGAAACATGATGAGACATATATATTTGATAGTTTTCTGAAAAAAATAGGTATAATTGAATGTGATTATATCCATGAAATGAAGAGAAATTTTGTTGAAAAGATAACTAGCAAACATTTGGACTAATATCTTTGCTCGACATATTCTGTTAATATGGGGTGAAAATAATAATGTTGCAATTGTACTTGATTCATATGCTATAGCTACTTATTGTAGTTCATATATGATAGCTTTAGATAAAATAATGATATTGATGTTTGAATGCGTGTGAAGTGAGTGTCAAAAAATTGATGGTGATATCATATAAACAATTGAAAGACTTGGAAAAGATTCATTGAAATTACAGCAAATATATGCACAACAAGATGTATATATAGTATTGGAAATGCCATTAAATACTAGTTCAAGGAAATGTGTATTTATTGATACTTCAAATATAGATTATTGACCACTTTTATTAAAGAAACCAAGATACCTAGAACATGAACTCGATGATTCAAGAAACATAACATGTTTATCAATTATCGATCATTATTTGCAAAGAATAGAAAACATCGAACATTTATGTTTAGCAGAATTTGCATCAAGTTATATGCTACAAGGAAAAAAAGGAGATAAGAGACCATATGTTATAAAGTACGTAACGTCTAATAAACATATTGATGTTAAGAACTATTATAGAGAACTATTAATGTTGTATGCCGAATATTGTATTGATGGGAACATATTTAAAGAACAATATTTGAGATCGGAGGATTAATATTTTTTATTTGAGAAAATCATAAAATGTAACAAGAAAAAATTCACAAATGAAACAGTGACAATGTAGACTGAAATTAATAGCGTAGTTGTTGAGATTAAAAATAAAGAGAGTGAACTGTTTGAAAGAAATTTACCTCCATGTGAAGAAATAGAAAGTGAAAAACGTTATCAAGAATACAATGTCAAATTAGATATAATATATTTTAAAAAGGTTAAAAATGCAATATCAATTGTTGAGAGACCTTATCAACTTGTAAAACAACCACAAGTTCTAGAAGAAACATAATTCTATGAAATCATGAGAATGCTTAACCTGTAACATGTAAAAATAATGAAAGAAATAATCGATGAGAGGAAAAAAAATCCAACTGACCCATTGTATGCACTTGTAACAGGTGGCGCAGCTGTTGAGAAAATGTTTAGTGTTATAGAAATATTCCAATCACTAATTCGATTGTACAATAACATGTTTGGATATGACCCATCTAAATTAAAAGGAATCATCACATCATATACAGGGAATGAAACATTGAATGAAGGTGGTATAACATTCCATTCTGAATTCCATTTACCATTTAACAAATTGGAATATCTTTCACTTAAAGGTGAAAAATAGACACATTGAAAAAACATTGTGAATATATTCGTGTTATATTGATTGATGAGGCATGTTAGATAGGTTCAACATTATTATACCATGTTGAAAAATGATTACATGAAATTAGGCATACTTGGTTGACATATTTTAAAAATATTGATGTAATATTTTCAAGTGACTTGTTCCAAGCATAATCTATGAAAGTTTGTTTGATTTTTGAGCAGCCAATTTTAGTGGGAGAAAAACTAGTATGTGGTTTATGGAAATAAAAAGTAAAATTTGATGAATTGCATATGACAATGTGTAAAAAAAATAACAAGTTCATTGAAATACTTAAAAAAATGTGAGTGAATCAACAATTTGATAAAGACATAAAATACATAAACGATAAGTGATATAGACCTACTCCAATAGGTCCGTTGTTTCCATGCCTATTTTATAGAAATAGGGATGTACATAAGCATACAAAAAAATCTTGTCATGTGTAAATGAAGAGTTAATAGTTCTTGATGCAATTTACGAATCTCATAGTAAGGAAATGATATTTGTTTCATATGAGAATACAATGATATTACCGCCGAGAATCCTTATCAAATACACAGTTCTTCTTGAGGTATATGCACGGAACTATCATATAGAAGATGGTATCGTTAATGGTGTTGATGCAATATGCAAATAATATATGATAATAATAGTAATGTTGATGTTTTATGGATATATTTTTTAAGTCCAAATATCGGCTAACTTCAAAGAAACAAGTATTGTGAACTGTATGATGAAAACATTTCATCTGATTAGACTCTAATATTGCATGTTTCAAAACCATTGAGATTTAACAAAAAGAGATTTATGTAAAGACTAATATTAAATTTTATTCAGATTGATGGATTTCTTTTGTAAAAAAAATGTAAAGTCTCATATTAGATTTCAACAAGATTGACAGATTCCTTTTGTAAAATTCTATCAAGTTAATTCTATGAAATCAAACGCATTTGCATACCTGATTCTTTGTGTACCTGATTCTCCCATCTAGTGTGGATCACATTGCTACAAGTTTTCTGGTTCCATTACCAATACAACTGATTCTTCCTGCCTATCTGCGATCAACCTCTGCAATGTCTAGATCCAGAGAACTTCGAAATGGAAGTCCACTAGTGACTGTGCCCAAAACTCCAAGAACAGTTGAAGATTTTCCAATTTTCAATTCCAAAATCCAGCCTCTGGCTCATCCCTCCAACAGATTTATTTTCCCCCTTCTTTGTATATTTCTCTCCCCCCTTCTCATGCTCCTTCTCAACTTATGTATCATTTTTGCGGTCACCGCTCCCTAATGGTGAACCTTACATGTATGTGTTGTTCTATGTTACTAAAGTACACGGGATTTGCAATATTAGTTTACCTTAGGATTTTTATTAGTTTTTTTAATATCATTATTTTATATATTTATTTTTATTTTGATTTGAATTCACATTTTAATAATTATAATTTAATATCATGCTATCTAAAATTAACCATATTTATATTTTAACTATAATTTTACAACATTTATTTCATTATAACTAAATTTACTTTATACTTTTAAATTTATATTATTAAAATTATTTAGGATATTTTCTCCTTAATTATAAGGCATTAAGCAATATATTTGGTGATGGGTGAGGGTGTAACTCTTATCTGAAGCAATGTCGATTTTCGACATTTATAGTTTATTTAGAATATATATATAATAGTGCAATACATGCAATACATGCATATGTAGCTATCATATGCATGCATTGTATGCATGCTAATACTCTAGTGCTCTCTATATTAAAGATGGGTCATTACACACATCCCTCCTTCAGAAAACTTCATTCCAAAGTTAGAGTTTTTACCGTATATCAATACTTATTTTAGCAATTAGTACATTCTTATTAGGGTTGCATATCGAGGTTAAATTCTTATTTAATGTAAGGATACTATAAAATTGGTGTTTTTGAATACTTCTAGGTTTATAATTTTAACGGTCATGCCTTGCCCTAACCAGGTTCCCAAGCTATTCTAAAATCATCCTATCCTTCCTAATCTCTTATGCTCCCATCCTATCCGTCCTCTACTAGAGTATGCCATGGCGTTAGTTTTACTGACCTAACCATTCATAAACTCTAAGGATGGAAGTGTCAACTATATCGACCTAATTTCCCAGTAGGCATCCGACAATCATCATCACACGTCTACGGGAGCATGACTCATATAGTCCTCCGATGACTCCAGCTTTTGGAGGATAAACAATGGGCAACACCTCCACCCCTCCTAGTAGAATTAGGATCAATACCCTATCATGGAATCTCATTGAGCTTCAATTTTTCTTGGAGTTTTGTCATCACGTAGTGAGTTTGGTAATGATACTATCTGTAAAGTAAACACTTGCCCACAAATTATAACATATGCATCGATATAATCAAAATCAATTGTATTCAGATAATGGTTTTCTATGCATTTTAATAAACTCTCATCTATGATATTAATCTTTGAGTTCATATAACATACTTGGCTATGTCTAACTAATATATTTGTAAATTCATTTTCACATCAAGTATTTAAGTGTATTTATTATTTTATTTCCATTTCATCATTCGTGTTGATATGTAAAATAAAAACAAAATTATAGATGTCATATTCATAACATAAGTCATGATTTATCTAGGTATCCATGTATCAACAATGTTTAAGCATAATAATTTGAAATCATTCTTTCATGTATTGATTGTGCATAAAACTTGTGACTTTGGATTGTTAACTGATACTTGATATTTGATCTTATGAGCACATATCGTTATGTCCCAAACATTCATTGATCTGTATGTTTTTGCTCCAGTAACAACTAGCTCGGTTTTTATCTTACTTGGTAACAAAATTCATCATGCATGTAGTCATTAGCAAAGATAGACTTCAATTCATTCCTTTTAACAATAATGTTGGTTTTTGTGCAACAACATTTGGGGAAACATATCTTGTACTCAACATTTCCTTTAACAATAATACACCATACATTGCTTTATGTTTAAATGTTAGTATACTCTTTCAATACCTCGACCCTATATGTTGTATTTATGCTCATGGAACCTGTGCTCAGGTTGTATTCATCCATTATAAGAATTGCTAAATCAGGTCTGAATGTTGTGTATGCATCCATTCCTATTAACTATTTCACTACCAAGGGGCTGATATCCATGCCAAGTGAACTATTGTTTCCAGATTTGTTTCCAGAGCACATTCCAGGTTCCAAACTTAAGTTCTATGCATTATATTAGTTATTTATATGCTTGTATATGAATAAGTTAATGGTTGTTGCAATTATGAATTATTCTCCTTGATGAAAGATGTTTAGTTCCTCATCACATGGTGTTTAATAGTAGTGTATTTCTTGTTGAATAATTTTGAATGGTATATATAACCATTTGAGCTCAATTGTCTGGTTCTGTTATCATTTAACTAGAAATATAGTGGAAAATTGTTCATCTACAGCAAACGAATAACAAACTGATGTAAAAAAATGGATCAATATAACCTTCACACAAACTCAGGAATTTATTGGAAATTAAGAGAATATACACGAGGGAATCCAACATCTTTTATTGTGGTATTGTGATAATAATATTGCCAAATTATGTATAATGGCTGGGGTAATTTTCTGAGTAATAAAGATATCATATTTGACTCTTTATAGGCCTCATTTGGAGGTTATTTGTCCACTGCATATATTTTATAAAGTAAAAACTATTAAGAAAACACCTACAAAAGTTTTTACACAGTCTTGAAGAAAGGTCTCACAGAAGAACTTATACAAACTCATAAATTTTTAAAGAAAAATCAGAAGTTTGTCAAGGTGGAACCTTACAGATTGGATGTGAAATACCTAAAGAAATTGTGGCATAGTGAACAGTGAACACACTGATACAACCTTAAGACTGTAATCAATGGCCTTTCATAAGTTGTTTTTTTTTTTTTTTGAACCCTTCAAATCCTATAGCAAACAATTGGTAATGATGTTTATATTCTTACAATCTTCTAGATATTCATTTTAATGTTTAGTCATCCTCCTTTATAATTACTAGGGGACTCACCCCTCTGTTGCTGTCAACAACGTAGATATTTCTCTTTGACTTCTTGACATAGGGTTTCTAAGTAAGGTCTTTACAAAACAAGTCTAGTGTCAAACAATAACACTATACAATGCATGCCTATTTTAGGGAGCATGCCTTTAAAATCTTTATCAACCATGTATATACATAGTGATATTTTAAAATTATGAAATAAATTTGTTGCCACGGGCAACATTCCAATAATCAATTGTATTGTGTGCTTTGGATGTTGATCTAGGTTTAATATTGGTGTTGATTAGTAAATTGTTTCCAACTCCTCTAGACACATCGCCCTCCATCGTTGGGTTTGAAATACTTTTCTATAAATATAAAGATGTATAAAAAAAAATCTTCAAACAAAAAGGACATATGAAGATAAATAGTGAATAATTATGAATCCAAATTGTTAAGAAGTAATAATGACAAAAACAAAAACAAAAAAGGTTGTTGATTCAAAATTCAAATGATAGTTGATGCATGCAAAACATTGAAAGCCTAAAGAAAACAGATTTGCTATCTACTTGAATAAAATTTTAAATCAATTTTATGAAAATACTCCTATGAGCTTTTGTCGAGCCAAACAATATTCAGCTTTTCAAAAATTGGCTGGTTTGACATAAAAAATGAAGCAACAAAGAAATTATAATAATTTTCACAAAAGACCAAAGCGTATCAATTACACTAAAACACATAGCAAATAAAAAAAATGAAAATAGGAGTGCATAAATCTTCTCCTTCCTACAGCTGGAAAAACTTAGACAAAAAATAAAGAAAAGTATATCTTTAGAGAATAGAGATAAATACATAAAGGATAAGCCCTCTTTACAAGAACTATCATTAATCTGTGTCCAAGTCTGAGGATGGGCCTGTAATATCCGTCTATTACCATCAAGCAGTCAAGGAAGACCTTAATAATGCAATAGGATGTGAATTATTGACGTTGGGTTTCCTAACTTTTATATTTGCTTAGTTCGTTAGTCGACCCAATAAATGTTAACACATTTTCATTGCATCAAGTTTTGATGATACGCCATAATTTCTCTGGTTGCAATTAGCAGGTAATTTAGTCAGCGAGCATCAAAACAAAACATGCCTTAAAAATTATTACCATGCACATGTTGCAATTTCCAACCCAATAATTTTACACAACTCAGCGCATGGAAACAATTTCCGACCGTATGCTTCTACAAACACAATAAATAAGAAGAGAAGATTTTTGTGGCTAGAGATGTTTAGTTAATTGTGCAACTAGGAAGTGATCTAGGCCTGAATTCCAATGAATAAAAGCAACGGTTAAAAAACTCATACAATGTTGTTAAATCACAAGAGGCAGATAAATTCGTGGTTAATTTATTAGGAAGAGCTTGAAGGAAAAGTAAGAAGAAATATGTAAGGAAAACATACAAGATACCATTTTCAGCAATGTCAAAAGCTTTGTCTAATAACTCTTAGAGAAACCACTCCTTTTGTCGAATAGCATCAACCTTACTTTTCTCTGCAGATAAGGCTTCCTCTAAATCAGCTACTTTTTTGTGCTTAACTTGGAATTCTTCCACTTTTTCTTACAGAACTTAGGTTACATTTTTTTTAATATCTCACTCATATCATGACTAAGAGTCCCAATTTTTCCCACCTCCCGAGAGTGGTCTTCAAATACTCCAATGATCTGCTCACAAGCCCACTCTTCTATCAATTGAGAAGATGGTTTAATTACAATCTTACTCAACCTCCCCCCGTTTTCCTTGTCTTTACAAGATGTTTCACCCTGTGTCTAATTATCAGCTCTTTCTTGAGTTTCAAATGCTATTCCATCCTCTATAATAGCTCGGTGGGTCTGCTTATCGGTTATTGATTCTTGAATGGTATTTTATGTGGCCTGACAGGGGGGCATTGACTCCTTTCAACATTTATCATGTTTTCCAGAATGTCGAAATGGTTTTACGTTTTATTCGATACATGAATTGATCTCAATATTTCAAAATTCTCCAAAATGGATTTGTAGACAGTGTCGAAGACACACATTTTGTTGCCATCCATTATTATAAAACTCAACTAAGCCCGGAAATGAAAGATCCAAATTAAGAACAATCAATATTTCTATGAAACCCAACATAGCGAGGCGTGACAGAGCATATAGGAACTTCGGCGATGTTTAATCAAATAATTTTGTTAACTGAAGAGTGGAAAGAAAAGATCGAGGTAGAGCAGATTTTGAAGAACTCAAAATTCTAGAAAACCCAAGTTGGCCTTCCTCAAATGGAATGAAGTCCCACGACAGGGATATGTATTGGAGACATTGGAGATAGTATAGTCTTCTCTTCAAAATGATATTGCCTCATGCTTGTGTTTACCACTTTACCTTACTTTGCAAATGGCAAAGCCCACTAAGCAGAGAAGCTTTCTAGAGCACAACAGTAGAATATTTAGACACAAAACAGAGCACCTATTTCTTAAATAATTTTAATAATATAAATTTAATGCTTCAAGCAAAGTGGAGACCCGAGTGACACCAATTCCACTGCCACCTATCACTTGATGAATGCCCCCACCGTCATACCACCGCATGTTCCTTTACTCTCCGGTGGTTGACATACATCAAAAGTTTAGAACATTAATTTCATCTTTCAACACTAATCACTATCTAAGAATAAATTTCAACATGTTTGGTGTTTAAATTGATGTGAGATTACCGTGTCTTCTATATGCATGTAGGGTCGTTAGTTTCAATCTAACAGGTGTAGTATTTACGAAGAATCATTTTTTTTTATTTTTAATTTTTTGAAGACTCGTATGACCGTCCCTGATATTAATAATACATATGTTTCCTCTATTTTAATGGTTCTTCTGAATTTATCATCAGTGGTGCTTCAATGTTGTATGCAATAGTCAGTCTCACTATACATCTGCCGCCTCTTTGTGCCTTGGTATTCTGTGATGATACTCGTGAGAGTTTGAGTCTGCAAAAAGTTGGACAGATGATTTTCTTGGCTTCAAATACTTGGGAATGATGGGCTGAGAAAACCTTATAAAATTGGTTTAGTCTACAAGATGAAGCTTTGAGTTGAGCATCCTAATTTGATTAGGTGAATCGAGGGTTTTTCAGCAAGGCAACAGTTGCGGTTCAGTGCAACAAATGGCCTCTGTAAGAAAACAAAGAAACACTCCAGACCAAAATGAAGAAGGAAGACCAACTAAAAGCCCGCCATGAAAGCACAAATTGTCAGATATGTTGGGCTCTCAGTGGAGTAAGAAGGAGCTAGAAAATTTCTACAAGGCTTGCCGCAATTATGGGATGGATTGGAAGAAGGTGGCTTCATTTGTCCATTGTAGAACTGCTTAAATGGTCGCAACTCTCTACAGCATGAACAAGGCTTACTTGTCTCTTCCTGATCGAGTTGGATCTGTAGTTGGGTTTATAGAAATGATGATTGATCATTTCAATATGTTGGATATAAGCAACAGTGATGGGGACTCTTCTGAAGAATATGAGAGATCCAAGCATCCCAAACAACAATCTCGATCAAACAATAAGCTAAGTAATGAAAACTCCTCAGATGATTGTTACTCAACTATGCACACTATATCACTGCCATTTTTTGGCTATTCACCTACTGGAAAGAAAATAAGAGGTTGAACATGCAAACCGGTGTTGTTTCTAGCTAAATTTTCTGAAGTTATTATCTATTATCAATACAAGTTTCTTTGTGGTAAACTTAGGCTGTCGTTGCAATCATCACTAATTGGTATGGTTTACCAAAAGGGTTTGTGCCTTTCAAATTCTGTTTAACAAAGCCATGGAATGGGAAAATTTGTGAACTATATGTCGGTTGATGAGAATACAATGAGTCAGATGGTTCAAAGCGTTCATGACTTTTGGTCAATGTTAATTCAGATATCAATTACATTGCTTATTCTCTTTGGCATGATTTTATTTGCTTTGTTGGATGGCCTGGCTACTATGGTAATTATGATGGTTATGACTCTATTCTTAGCCTCTAAACAATAGAAATGCATATCATAGGTACTATCTTCCAAAGATAGCCATATGAAGGTTACTAATGAAACATTAAGCAACATGAAGATTATTAAATTGCAGGCTTGGCAAGAATGGTTTCTAATATGTTTTCACTATTTTGATTAACAGGTTATTATGATGTTTACATCGATTGGAAGCTTCTTATTGTGATAGACAACAAATAATTAAAATTTTGTTTATGACAACTTCAAGATATAACAAAGAAGCAAGCATTGTAGTTGACCCAAAGTAGTGATTTTTATTTATCCTTATAGAAGATTATTTATTGATGGAATATGATTGGTTTCTCCCCTACTAAGGGGCTCGAATTTTATTTATATAAATGCCTAGATTCTTATGAATACAGACTATAGGCAATAACAACTTCCTTTTTGAGAATTGGTATTAAGTAGTCTTTCCGCTTGCTTCAAGAGTTGTCTCATGTCCTTCTTAACTTAGAATATTTGGTCATTTGTTATGCACAAAACTATAAATGTTGGGATGACATTTTCGGATACATATTTTCGGCTACTATATCTCTGTCTACAAATCAGACTTTATATATGTGATTGTAACAAATCATCCACAGTTTGGTCTTGGTCTTTTGTGACTGTAGCTTCAAATTGATCTTTTTAACTATACTTACAGTGCCTCCAATCAACTCAACATTAACTCCTTTACTTACTAGCTAAGTAATCCTCAAATGTCCCTTTATTCCTTGATGTGACTATCCACAAAAAATGCATCAACTTTTGAATATTTTGGATTACTAAGGTGACACAGTATTCTTAATTCGAAAGGTGATTTCAGATCTTAATATTTATGCCCAAAATTTCACTATCTTAATAATTATGCCAAGAATTTCACTCCTTTTACTAAAGGATTCGACCTTGAATTGGATATTAATCTAGCCTCTTGGTCCTTTTTAAAAACAATACTTCTATACTTTTGAAATTACTTCACTATTTTGTTCAGGCTACAGCCTAATCATGTAGTTATGCTCAGAATGTCAACTTCTTTGCACAATTATGACCTTCTAACTGCCCTTATGCCAAAAGTTTTGAATTTGTAAACTTAACACTTAATGTTAAATAGGAGAACTCTCTTAGTGTTAATTATAATTCTAGCTATATGATGGTAGCCACTAAGGTCCCAAGTGTTTGAACTTGCTCTGATACCAAATGTAAAGACTGATATTAAATTTTATTCAGATTGACAGATTTCTTTTGTAAGAAAATTGTAAAGACTGATATTAAATTTCAACAAGATTGACAGATTCCTTTTGTAAAATCCTATCAAGTTAATTCTATCAAATTAAACACATTTGCGTTCCTGATTCTTTGTGTACCTGATTCTCCCATCTGGTGTTGATCACATTGCTCCAAGTTTTTTGGTTCTGTTACCAAACAAAGTAATTCCTCCCTGCCTATTTGGGATCAACCTCTGCAGTTCCCGGATCCAGAGAACTTCAAAATGGAAGTCCACTGGCCCCCGTGCCTAAAACTCCAAGAACAGTTGAAGATTTTCCAATTTTTAGTTGCAAAATCTAGCCTCTAGCTCATCCCTCCAACAGATTTACTTTTCCCCTTCTTTGCATATTCCCCCCCCCTTTCTCACACTCCTCTTCTGACTTTATATATCATTTCTTACTTTATATATCATTTCTTGGCAGTCACCGCTCCCTACATGGTCACATCTTACCTTGTAACGTGTAATTCTATCTAACCAAAGCTACAGGAAATTTGACGAGTATTAGTTTACCTTTAGGATTTTTTATTAGTTTTCTTTAAACATCATTAGTTTATAATATTTATTTTATTTTGATTTGAATTTCACATTTTAATAATTTATTAATTTAATATCATGCGATATATTAATATATAACCATATTTA
>APFE030679363.1:0-14621 GCA_000404065.3 Pinus taeda
GCTAGGCTACGCTAGAGCAGGCTAGGCTAGGCTCAACTAGGTTAGAGTAAGTGAGAGTAGGTTAGGGTATGGTAGGTTAGAGTGGGCTAGGATAGGCTAGGCTAGGCTAGGTTAAGCTAGGCTAGAATAAGTCAAGCTAGGCTAGCCCAAAGAAGGCTAGAGTAAGCTAGGCTAAGCTAGTGTAGGTAGAGTGGGCTATGCTAGGCTAAGTTAAAGTAGGTTAGGGTAGGTTAGGCTAAGTTAGGCTAGGCTAGGCTAGAGAAGGCTTGAGTAGGCCATGCTATAGTCGGTTAGGCTACGTTAGAGTAGGCTAGGCTAGTTTAGGCTAGGCTAGAGTAGGTGAGGCTGGGTTAAGCTAGGCTAGAGTAGTTTAGGGTGGGTTAGGGTAGGTTAGACTTGGTTAGGTTAGGCTAGAGTAGGTTAGGCTAGGTTAGATTAGGTTAGGTTAGGCTAGAGTAGGTTAGGCTAGAGAAGGCTAGAGTAAGCTAGGCTACAATAGGCTACGGTAGGCTAGTTTAGGCTAGGCTAGAGTAGGTTAGGCTAAGTTAGGCTAGGCTAGAGTTGTTGAGGCTAGAGTAGAGTGGGGTAGGTTAAGCTAGTTTAAGCTATGCTAAAGTAGGCCAGAGTAAGTTAGTCTGGAGTAGGGTAGGTTAGGCTATAGTAGGCTAGGTTAGAATAGGTTAGACTAGTGCACGCTAGAGTAGGCAAGAATAGAGGAGTCTAGGCTATGCTAGATTAGGCTAGAGCACACTAGCGTAGGTTAGGCTAAGCTAGCGTAGGCTAGGGTAGGTTAGATTACACTAGCTAGGGTAGGTTATGGTAGGCTACATTAGGCAAGGCTAGGCTACATTACGCTACGTTGGGCTAGCTTAGGCTAAGTTGGGCTAGGTTAGGCAAGGGTAGGTTCGGAAAGGTGAGGTAAGGTTAGGCTAGGTTAGGCTAGGATAGGCAAGGCTGTGTTAGGCTAGGGAAGATTAGGTTAGGTTAGGTTAGGCTAGGTTAGGTTAGGCTAGGTTAGGCTAGGTTAGGTTAGGCTAGAGTAGGCTAGGCTAAGCTAGCTTAGGTAGAGTGGGCTAGGCTAGGCTATATTAGAGTAGGTTGGGGCAGGTTAGGCTAAGTTAGGCTAGACTAGGCTAGAGAAGGCTATATTAGGCTAGCCTAGAGTCGGTTAGGCTAGGCTAGAGTAGGCTAGCTTAGTGTAGGCTAGGCTAGAGTATGTGAGGATTGGTTGGGCTAGGATAGAGTAGTTTAGGGTGGGTTAGGCTAGGTTAGACTAGGCTATAATAGGTTAGGCTAGGTTAGATTAGGTTAGGTTAGTCTAGAGGATGCTAGAGTAGGCTAGGCTATAGTAGAATAGGCTAGGGTAGGCTAGTTTAGGCCAGGCTCGGTTAGGCTATGGTAGCTTAGGTTAGGCTAAGCTAACTTAGATTAGGTTAGGTTAGATTAGGCTAGGTTAGGCTAGGTTAGATTAGGATAGCTTAGCTTGTGCTAGGTTAGGCTAGGGTAGCTTAGGTTAGGCTAAGCTAACTTAGATTAGGTTAGGTTAGGCTAGGTTAGGTTAGGCTAGAGTAGGCTAGAGTAGGGTAGGTTATTTTAGGTAGCTAGGTTAGTCTAGGCTAGAGTAGGTTAGGCTAGATAAGGCTAGGTTAGGCTAGAGCAGGCTAGGCTAGGCTAGAGTAAGCTAGGGTATGCTAGAGTAGTCTAGGATAGGCTAGGCTAAAGTAGGCTAGGTTAAGCTAGGAAATAGTAGGTTAGGCTATGCTAGGCTACGCTAGAGTAGGCTAGGCTAGGATCGACTAGTTTAGAGTACATTAGAGTAGGCTAGGGTACGGTAGGTTATAGTGGGCTAGGATAGGCTAGGCTATGCTAGGCTAGGCTAGGCTAGGCTAGGTTAGGTTAAGCTAGGCTAGAATAAGTCAGGTTAGGCTAGCCCAGAGAAGGCTAGAGTAGGCTAGGCTAAGATAACGTAGGTAGAGTGGGCTAGGCTAGGCTACGTTAGAGTAGGTCAGGGCAGGTTAGGCTAAGTTAGGCCAGGCTAGGCTAGAGAAGGCTTGAGTAGGCTAGGCTAGAGGTTGTTAGGCTACGCTAGAGTAGGCTAGGCTACTTTAGGCTAGTTTAGAGTAGGTGAGGCTAGGTTAGGCTAGGCTAGAGTAGTTTAGGCTGGGTTAGGCTAGGATAGGCTAGGTTTGGTTAGGCTAGAGTAGGTTAGGCTAGGTTAGACTAGGTTAGGTTAGGCTAGTTTAGGCTAGGCTAGAGTAGGTTAGGCTAGAGTTGTTGAGGCTAGAGTAGAGTAGGGTAGGTTAAGCTAGTTTAGGCTAGGCTAGAGTGGGCTAGATTAAGTTAAGCTATGGTAGATTAGGTTAGGCTATAGTAGGCTAGGTTAGACTAGGTTAGACTAGAGTAAGCTAGCGTAGGCAAGGCTAGAGGAGTCTAGGCTAGGCTAGATTAGGCTAGAGCACGCTAGAGTAGGTTAGGCTAAGCTAGCGTAGGCTAGGGTAGGTTAGATTACGCTTGCTAGGGTAGGTTATGATAGGCTACGTTAGGTAAGGTTGGGCTAGGTTGGGCTATGTTGGGCTAGGTTAGGAAAGGTTATGTAAGGTTAGGCTGGGTTAGGCTAGGGTAGGCTAGGATAGGCAAGGCTATGTTAGGCTCGGTTAGGCAAAAGTAGGATAGGGAAGGTTAAGTTAGGTTATCTTAGGTTAGGCTAGGTTAGGCTAGGCTAAGTTAGGCTAGGTTAGGTTAGGCCAGGTTAGGCTAGGTTAGGCTAGGCTAGGTTAGGCTAGGTTAGGCTAGGTTAGGTTAGGCTAGGTTAGGCTAGGCTAGGGTAGGTTAGAGTAGGTTAGGCTAAGCTAGCGTAGGTAATGTAGGCTAGGCTAGGTTAAGGTAGAGTAGGTTAGGGCAGGTTAGGCTAAGTTAGGCTAGGCTAGGCTAAGTTAGGCTAGGCTAGGCTAGAGAGTGCTTGAGTAGGCTAGGCTAGAGTCGGTTAGGCTATGCAAGAGTAGGCTAGGGTAGTTTAGGCTAGGCTAGAGTAGGTGAGGCTAGGTTAAGCTAGGCTAGAGTAGTTTAGAGTGGGTTAGGGTAGGTTAGACTTGTTTAGGTTAGGCTAGAGTAGGTTAGGCTAGGTTAGATTAGGTTACGTTAGGCTAGAGTAGGTTAGGCTAGGGGAGGCTAGAGTAGGCTAGGCTACACTAGAATAGCCTAGGGTAGGCTACTTTAGGCCAGACTATAGTAGGTTAGGCTTGAGTAGGCTAGAGTAGACAAGGCTAGAGGAGGCTAGGCAAGGCTAGATTAGGCTAGCGCACACTAGAGCAGGTTAAGCGTGCAGGTTAGGTTAAGCTAGCGTAGGCTAGGGTAGGTTAGATTGTGCTTGCTAGGGTAGGTTAGGCTAGGCTACGATAGGCAAGGTTAGGCTGCGTTAAGGAAGGCTAAGCTACGTTAGGCCACGCTGGGCTAGGTTAGGCAAGGCTAGGTTAGGAAATGTGAGGTTAGGTTAGGTTAGGTGAGGCTAGTTTAGGCTAGGTTAGGGAAGGTTATGTTAGGCTAGGTTAGGCAAGGCTAGGCTAGGGAAGGTTAGGTTAGGTTAGGCTAGGTTAGGCTACGCTAGGCTAGGCTAGGATAGGCTAGGCAAGGTTACTCTACTCTAGGTTAGGATAGGTTAGGTTAGCTTAGGTTAGGTCAGGTTAGACTAGGTTAGGTTAGCTTAGGTTAGGCTAGCTTAGGTTAGGCTAGCCTAGTCTAGGTTAGGCTATATTATGTTAGGTTAGCTTAGCTAAGCATAGGTTAGGCTAGGTTAAGCTAGGTCAGGCTAGAGTAGGCTCGATTAGGCTAGGCTATTATAGAGTAGGGTAGGTTAGTTTAAGTTAGGTTAGGCTAGTCCAACGTAGAATAGGTTAGGTTAGGGTAGGAAAGAGTAGGTTAGGCTAGAGTATGTTAGGGAAGGATAGTTTAGGTTAGAGTAGGCTAGGGTGGGCTAGAGTAGTCTAGCCTAGGCTACGGTAGAGTAGGCTAGGGTAGGCTGGAGTATTCTAGGGTGGGCTACAGTAGAGTAGGCTAAGGTGGGCTGGAGTAGTCTAGGCTAGGCTACAATAGAGTAGCCTATGGTGGGTTGGAGTAGTCTAGGCTAGGCTACGATAGAGTAGGCTAGGCTAGAATATGGGCTACACTAGGCTCACCAAGGTCAGAGTAGGGTCTACGCTAGGTTAACTTAGGCTAGGCTAGAGTAGCGTAGGGTAGGTTATGCCAGTTTAGGCTAGGTTAGGCTAGGGTAGGCTAGAGAAGAATAGGCTAGAGTAGGGTAGGTTAGGCTATAATAGGCTAGGTTAGAGTATGTTAGGCTAGAGTAGGCTAGAGGAGGCTAGGTTAGGCTAGGTTAGGATAGAGCGGGCTTGAGTAGGTTAGGCTAGGCTAGCGTAGGGTAGGGTAGGTTAGGTTAGGCTAGGCTAGGGTAGGTCCGTTTATGCTATGTTACACAAGACTACATTAGGCTAGGTTAGGCAAGAACAGGTTAGGAAAGGTTAGGTTAGGTTAGGCGAGATTAGGCAAGGCTAGGCTAGGTTAGGCAAGGCTAGGTTAGGCTAGGTTAGGCGAGGCTAGGCTAGAAAATTTTAGGTTAGGTTAGGCTATGTTAGGCTAGGCTAGGTTAGGCTAGGCTAGGAAAGGTTAGTTTAGTCTATGTTACGCTAGGTTGGGTTAGGTTAGGTTATACTAGGCTAGGCTAGGTTAGGTTAGGCTAGCCTAGTTTAGGTTACGCTAGGTTATGTTAGGTTAAGTTAGCTTAGCTTAGCTTAGGTTAGGTTAAGCCAGCCTAGGATAGAGTGGGCTAGGTTATGCTAGAGTAGGCTCGAGTAAGTTAGGTTGTGATATAGTTGGGTAGGTTAGTTTAGGTTAGGCTAGGTTAGTCCATGCTAGAATAGTCTAGGTTAGGCTAGGTTACGGTAGGAGAGAGTGGGTTAGGCTAGAGTAGGCTAGGCTAGGCTAGGTTAGGTTAGAGTAGGCTAGTCTAGGGTAGGCTAGGGTAGGTGGGAGTAGTCTAAGCTAGAGTAGGGGCTATACTAGGTCCACCTAGGTTAGAGTAGGCTAGAGTAGTCTAAGGGATAATAGGCTAGGCTAGAGTAGTGGCTACACTAGGTCCGCGTAGGTTAGAGTAGGCTAGAGTGATCTAGGGTATTATAGGCTAGAGTAGGCTAGGCTAGGCTAGAGTAGGCTAGAATAGGCTATGCTAGAATAGGATAAGCTAGGATAGAGTAGGTTAGGGTTGGCTAGGATAGAGTAAGCTAGAGTAGGCTAGAGTAGGTTGTAGTAGTCTAGGCTAATGTAAGCTAGGCTAGTCCAGTGTAGGCTAGAGTAAGCTAGGGTAGTCTAGGCTAAGCTAGAGTAGGCTAAGAAAGGCTAGGCTTGGCTAGGGTAGGATAGGAAAGGCTAGGTTGAGCTAGGCTAGAGCAGGTTAGGCTACACTAGATTAGGCTAGGCTAGGCCATAGTAGTCTAGGGTCTAGGCTAGGCTAAGCTAGAACAAGCTAGTCTAGGCTAGGCTAGAATAGGCTAGGGTAGTGTAGGCTAGGTCAAAGTAGGCTAGGCTAGCTAAGGGTGGGCTAGATTCGGCTAGGCTAGGCTCGAGTAGTCTAGGCTAGGCTGGAGTAGGCTAGGCTAGAGCAGGCTAGTCTAGACTAGACTAGGCTAAAGTAGGTTAGGCTAGACTAGACTAGGCTTGGCTTGGCTAGGCTAGGAAACTCTAGAGTAAGGTAGGCTAGGCTAGGTTAGACTAGGCAAGAGTAGGTTAGGCTAGATTAGGTTAGGCTAGGTTAGACTAGAGTAGGCAAGAGTTGCTATGCTAGAGTAGGCTAGGCTAAGATAGTTTAGGCTAGGCTAGAGTAGGTTAGACTAGATTAGGCTAGAGTAGGTTAGGCTAGGATAGGCTGGCTAGAGTAGTTTAGGCTAGAGCAGAGTAGGGTAGGTTAGGTCAGGTTAGGCTAGGTTACGTTACGCTAGAGTAGGCTAGAGTAAGCTAGGTTAGAGTAAGCTAGGCTAGAGTAGGTTAAACTATGCTTGACTAGGCTAGACTAGGCTAGTTTAGTCTAGGATAAATTAGGTTAGGTTAGGTTAGGGGATAGTAGGTTAGGCTAGGTTAGGCTAGGCTAGAGTAGTTTAGGCTAGCGTAGAGAAGGGTAGGTTAGTCTACATTGACTACCTACTTGTAGTCAATGTAGTGCCTCCAAGAAACATATTTCTTTCATAAAAAAAATCTCCAGCTCTCCCCAAGTTTATATACTAGGTTAAGTTAACCCTTCAATATATTTTGAAGTCGCATGTGTAAACCCAACAATTCTATTATAATCATACAATATAGAGGCTTGGAAATAGGCTATATTCATGCTTTAAGTTCAATAGTAAATTATATCTCACATTTTAATGGTAGTCTAGGAAACTCTTCTAGAAATGCATCAAGAAATTCTAACAATATTTGATGATGTTATATATCTTTTGAATATTTTTCTAGTTCATAGCAACTACCACATACATAAAACACCCTTGTCTAAGACCCATTTTTAGTTGTAAGGCTAAAAAGAATCTTAGAGTTGCTTATCTCTTGGTTCCTACCAAGATTCTCCTTTTCCCGAAGTCATCTACAAATTAAAGTAACTTACCTTGCATATCTAGAATTATTTCATGAGCTCCCAACCAATCCGTACCATGAAATATAACATAGGATCCCAAGGTGGTAATATATGATAGCATCTAAGCACTGCATGCTCTCAAATTAATTTCATAATATTTTAACAAGTGTTCTACCTCTTTTTAATAATTAAATTCATCTCAACAAATTTATAATGAATTTTCTTGCATGCCATTAAACCACATCTAAATAATGAATTTGGAGAAATAAAAAATTTAGTGTCTTTTGGATAAATTAGTAAAGAAAATTTAATTCCATTTATTTTACCTACAATCCACAAGATTGTATATTGATGTTCTACTTGATAATTATTCACCATAGCATGAATCCTATGTCTTATGTTAGGTTAATATTGACTCGCAAAGTAGTTAAGATAACCTTGTTTTGGTCATTGATGGATTTATCATTGGTGTTTTATGAGCCCATGCCAAGGGTGACCCATGGTATTTAATGTAATGAATCCTATTTAAAGGCTTGAAGAACTCCATAAAATGCCTCAACTGGCCTAGTGTTTTGTCAACTCAATGGATAAGGTCGATATGTGTGTGTGTGTGTGTGTGCCTGTGTGTGTGTGTGTGTGTGTGTGTTTAGTTATAATTTTCCCACTAAAGGGTTTCTAGGGTAAATATCGACTCTTTTCTACATGTGTACCATGAGCTTATTTCATTTCTCTAGTTACACTCCATTTTTAACATGTGTTATCTTAGCACAATTAAAGAAATAATATAAACACAAATAATTATACACATGGAAAACACGTACATAAGAGTCAATATTTAACTTGGACACACTTTACCAGGAAAGCCAACACTCGAGATATATATCTTTGTTACCATAATCCAAGCCAGCCAAGCTCCAAGCCACTCCAGGTATTTTACAATGGATTCCTTCAAGCCTTAAAATAAGCTTAATCGCATCAAATATCATGGGAAAATACCATGGGTTTCCCAATACCATGACCCTATAAACCACCAAAAATAATCATGTTAATGATCAAATCAAATATGTTGCATATGCTAAGAATAAGTTGTGGACCTATGGAATACTAATGTAAGTCTATTAAGTGATCAATTATATAATAGTGTTGAGGGATGCTAGAAGGTACCCTTAGTTGGATCATTGATGAGATCAAGCGAAAATACCAAACACTCTTGTGTATGAGTTTGATATGGTTTGCATACCAATGATGCATAGCAATTGGAAGAACTAGAGAAAATTTTGGGGGTAATATGAGAGGAAATAGGGACACTTTATGTGAGGTGATTTCAATGTGTAGGGAATTTAGCCAAGTGGATGAACGCAAATTTGCGTCAATGTGGTTTAGCTCATCATGACAATGTAGAAGATTAGTTATGCCCCTTGAGGTCAACAATTATTGTAGTTTCCCCAAAGTTATTAATATGATAAGATCTAAGGTCTTAAACCACCCATAGGTGCAGGCATGAAAATATCATCACTACCGGAGGTGGAATGCTTTAGTAGCATCCATGAATGAAGTTATGTTAAACCTTGAGAATAACTCTCCAATTTAATAGGAGCTCCCAAGAACCTTTGATTTCATAGTAGCATTAGTGGCTTTAATGGATTCCACCCAACCAACCATTAAAGAAAGAACAGGAAATGAGAGTTATGGGAAAGGATAATTTACATTGACACACTAGGGAGAACTCACTATCAAATAAATTACACCCGCAAGTCTCCTAAATCAAATGATCATATATTTTGGCACCAAGATGGAAAAAATTCATTAGGAATGATCGGTTACAAATTAATGGAGTTGGAGCTATTACAGTTAGACAAAGGAACGTTTAGATATCACACACTGGCACTTACTTGAGCATGGCATAAAAGATTCAAACCATACAATTCAAGGTTGTCATTGTGATTATAACAAACATCCTTTCCCCCTACTAAAAAAATCATCCCTTAGTGTTAAACTTAATGAACCAATTTCTTCATGAAGTGATGGTTCATGGGTATGTGAACCATGGTAAATAAAACCTAGAAAAACATCACAAAGATTAACATGGAACATAGTAGAAGCACATGGATGTATATTCGAATATAAAGAAATACTCAAATAAGGAGTGTTTTCTTCAACTTGTTGTATTTGGAGCAGAGAGGGATGTTGGTAAATAATATGGTAGATATTTCTTGCGGTTCATGGGTTCTCCCATAAAGAGAGAGTAGACTATGAGGAGACTTTTTCTCCTGTAGCCAAATATACCTTTATTGAAGAAGTTTTTCAATAGCTTTTGAGGTAAGGTGGAACATCCACCAGATGGATGTGAAGATCACCTTCCTCAATGTCATCATTGAGGAAGAAGTCTATATCGAGCAACCATATGGGTTTGAAGTCCATGATAGAGAGACTTATGTATGTAGCTTTAATAAATCACTATATGGACTCAAACAGGTACCCAAGGCATGGTATTCCAGGAGCGATAGCAATATGCAAAACATAGGCTTCACCAAGAGTGAGGTGGATCCCAACCTATACTTCTTATTGATTCTGTCTAAGCCCCACATTTTAGTGTTGTATGTGGATGATCTAATTCGAATAGGTGTAGAGAGATTGATTGCAGGTTGTATTTCAGATATAGCATTAGAATTTGAGATGAGGGATATCAGGTCGATGCATCACTTTTTGGGAATTTGCAGCAAACAGGCGAGATCCTCCTTAGGTAGGGGAAGTACAGACTAAATAATCATCTCCGGTGTTAAATGTGCACCCATCTTTTCTAGATTGTTGGTGGAATGAATAAATACTTCATACAAGTCCAATTAGATTTTATGATTATTTTCATTTTTTTGGCTTTCCCGCGAGGGAATTTTAACAAGTCACCTTTTTGCAAGAAGTTTCTAGTAGGCCAATTATATTTTATGATATCTATATAGTCATTTAGTAGTTAGATTGAATTTAAATGGTTTCCTACCATGTGTTCCAATCTTCTAGAGCACTAGCTGGTGATCAAATTAACCATGCCACTGAAGTCCACACCTACACCAACCCGCAACCCTTAATAAAAAAAACAATAACTTCATTCCTAAAAATTATGTTCATCATTTTTGGCTATTTTGAGTTCACTCAACCTTAAACCTCTCCAGGAAAAGAATATCTTCATTGCCTTTGCATTCAATAGACCAAAATGTTATGTTCTCTTAAAAAAATGATAATAAATCACGATAGTTAATTTTGGTCTCTAGTAGATGTTAAATCCTTCTCCTACAAAGTTTAGATTACGTACCATTATAACATTCTTTGCATAACAAATTTAGTAATAAATGTATGCTGCTAGGTAAAACTCATTTAATTAAAATAACATGATGTATAAAATTTTAGCATTTTATTGTGGAACATTAAACACTTAAACTATGCCAACTAAAATATTTAGTAAATATATAACTAAGCTAACTAAAAGAGTTTAATAAATATTTAGTTATTGAATGACTTGTAAATATCACTATATATTATAAAAACGCGATTTCAACCAGTTAAAGTAGCTCAAATAGTCATGCGAGTTAAAGTAGTTGAAAATTTAAATCATTAAAATTCATCAATACAACTTATTAAATAACTGAAAAATGTTATTAATAAAAAGGTTAAAGAACTGCAGAGTCCAATAATCATTGTTGACAAAGAGCCCTCCTCTTGGTAACCTAAAGATTCCATTGATAAATTCATTTCTTTCTATATGTAATTAACTACCCTCCATGACTTCTATTAGAAGCAAACGTAGTCTTTATAATTAAACAGTGGACCAATCATGATATATTTACTTATATAACAAGATAATGGTTGTTTGATGCTCATTTCTCTTGTATAGAGATAATGGTTGTTTGATGCTCATTTCTCTTGTATAGAGATTTAGAGATATTGTTGACAAAAGAAATATTAAAACAATAATAAAATTTCTATTAATTAATTTTTATAGAAACACAAACGTTAAGTACAAAAAAATATAAACAAAGTTGCATGAACGACTTAAAGTTTTTAAAATTTGCATGAACGACTCAAAGTTTTTAGAAAATTTGTATTAACGTTCAATGGATAAAAATTAAAAGAAAATTAAAACCTCCATTACCCATTAATAGAGCAAAATTAAAAGAAAAGCTTTGGAGGATACGTTGCCGTTTGAATGCTTTTTATAACAATATAAATAATGGGCGCACCTTTTACCATTGGTCTCGTAAATGTTTGAGCCCTCTTTTGAGGATTTATGGTTCGTGTTTGTTAGTGCATCAAGGGATCGGCAAATTCTTGCTAACCTGTTGTTTTTGTTTTCTCTGGTTTATTGCTCTGCCATTCTGGTTTTATTGTTTTCGTTTTCCCTGGGTTTATTGTTGGGCGATTTGATTATTTGATTCAGTTATGGTGTATATATTTTTATTTGATTGGGCCGGACTTTGTCTTTTTTATTTCGTTTGCAGTGTTCTCTATTGGCATGTTAAATCTGTTTATGGAACTTTAAAATGTGGTTTGGTTTGGTTTATTGTGCGATCTTTTCAAATTCTTCAGTGAATTAGGGCTAAACACAATAGGTAAGAATAGTATAATTCTTATTTTCACTGGTTAATCAGCTGAATGATTTAGAGATGGTGCGAAAGAAGTGGCAGAGATTGCGCAAGCGATAGCAATATTTGTGCCGTGCGTTGACTAGCCCATTTAAAAAGCTCAATTGGTGAATTTCAGGTATTTTCGATTGCCATATTTATGACAGTTGAGATTATTTTTTGTGTTGAAATTAGAAGCTCTTGAAATTTCTTACATGATCCGTTCTTAATTTTCTCTAGATTGTCTGAATCTATGGTTAAACTAATTTTAATTTTAATTTTAAGAAATTTCTTGAATTATTTTACATTATTCCTCATCAAATTGATGCTTTCTAATTTTCCCTACTTTGTTAAGATTCGTTTAAATTAATTTATATTTTGATAAACTTAGGATATTATTGGCCACCGTACCTGTAAAATGTTGGAAGAGAATTCAGTTTTCATGGCCTTTGTCGCAGATTTATGGTGATATAGTTGATGAAATTACTCTGCAGAATATGTTAAGACGATTGTCGCATATTTTTGTGCAAGGATTCAATTCTGGATAAAGGATTTTTGTCTCCACCTTCTGTGGCTTTCTCCTCTGCTTCCTGCACGATCGATGCCTCGACTTACGCTGTTGGCTCCACATAAACTAAGTAGAATCTCCGGCCGCCTTTTCTGGTAAAATAGTTCTGGTGAAGATCCCATTAAATTAATTTTAATTTTAATAATTTAAATGACACAAAGTACTCGTTAATAGTCATTTGCAGTAGATTTATGTGAATGTATTGATGAAATTATTCTACACAATATTTGTTTCAATGATCTTTGTCTAGGGATTCAATTCTGTATAAAGAGTTGTTGCCTCTACCTTCTACCGCTTACTCTGGTGCTTCAGTGCTCCACCTGCCTATGCCTACGCAGCTATATCTGAGTTCATATATTCCACCGACCATAACTGATTGCTGGCAACGATAATGATAGCACTCAGGCACAGTGAAATGCTTGAGCAGAAAAATGAATGAGAGATGATGAAGTTAATATCTCAATTAAAGGGATTGTGTTTTTAATTTAGAGAATATATATGTGAGAGAATTATGTTCTTAATTTAGAGAATATATATGTGAGAGAATTAATATTTGGTTGTATAATGTACAAAAATAATCACGAAAAGTTTGCGAATATCTTCCCGGAAAATTCGATTGCTCTGATTCAACTACGTATAAAGATATCAGACCTTGTAGACTGAGCTTTTTCTAGCGCGAAGCATCCATTTAAGTTGAGGAATTTAAGGTTTATGAGACTTGAAAGTGTCCAATTCCTGGTAGTTTGATTCTTGTGAAATGTCAATAGTTTGGAACCAGGGATAAACACATTCAACCATCCCTATCTCTGATATGGATGCTTTCTTCAATGTGAGATCTCTTAAAACACCCACCGATTCTTTCGAAAACTAAAGCTAGCTATTGGACAACAGTCCATTGTCAAAGTTGTGTGATGTTTTCGCTGGAATTAGGGATCAAACACAACACTCTAGCTAAGAATTGTAATGTCTTAGTTTTCATTAAATAAATTTCTCACAAGCAATATTGCAGTGATGCAGTACAAGTGTTGTGGGAGGGAGATTAGGAGATGGCGCACAGGTGGTACGGTTTAGCATAACACGGTATCATGGTTTTGGGGAAAAATTAATTAAACTGCTATAAAATCAATTAAACTGGCGATTACTGATAATTGAGATCGGATGAGATTGCATTGGTTTTTGGGCATGGTTCTTTGATAAAATTGGGAGTTATTAAATTTAATGCATTGGTTTTCAATTTTTCAAAGTTGTGTGAGTATTCAGTTAAAATAATTCTAATTTTTGATGTATTAATGAAATTAATTGAGTACTGTTTTTTGTTTTTTTTTTCATAGTTAATTTAATTGTTGGAGTGCTATTTTTAAGTTTTTCAAATTTTGTACGAATCGATTAACTTAATTTAGATTTTAAAATACGTGTAGAAATCGTATCACATGCCATGGCATGGTTTGAAAGCGTAATCATTTTTATTGTCCATTGTAATAAAAATTTATGTTATATATATTATAGAATGCATTTTTTTTAAAGCTTTGTATTGTATTTATGCACAATGATACAATTCCAAAAAAGGCATTGTTGCCTCTGCTTTCTCGCTCTTTGCATTTATGCACAATGATTCAATTCCAAATAAGGCATTGTTGCCTCTGCTTTCTCGCATTTTCCCTGTGCTTATTCTACAGCTAATGCAGCGTTATGTACTTCCCATTGCAGCCATATCTGCTTCACTTTCCATTACTCTTTTCATGAAATTAATTGACATGGTCAAATGCTTAATCTTATATGATAGCGAAAATTACATGGTCAGATGCTTTTACTCTTGAAGTTAAATATGATCGCGAAAATGAGATATGATTAGACTGTGGGTGGTTGTTTTCTAAGGTTTTGTGAATGTGGTTAAATTAAGTTTAATTTTAATATGTTCCTTGAATTATTTGACATTAGTACGGATGAAATTGCTTGACAGAATGCCTTTTGATGTTCTGGAATATTTTTAAAGATTGGATTAAAGTATTTTTAATTTCCATACACTTATAGAATTAGTTGCCATGGTACTTGTAAAATGTTCGAAGATAAAATCATTCTGCAGGGTATGTTAAGACGTTTGTAGCATATTTTTGTGCAAGGATTCAATTCCAGATAAGGAATTCTTGTCTCCACCTTCTGTGGCTCTCCTCTGCTTTTGCAACGACTGGTGCCTCTACTTATGTTGTTGGCTGCCGATAAACTAAGCTCCAACCGCCTATGCTCCTAAAAAACTAAGCCGGTAGTTTTTGTGAGGATTCGATAAAATTAATTTAAGTTTGTGAAAAAGTTTGAAATAGTACTAATTTTTCACGCATTTGCAGTAGATTTATGCCAATGCGTTGATAAAATTATTCTAAACAATACTTTTTACATTGATCTTTGTCTAGGGATTCAACTCCGTATAAAGAATTGTTAGCCTTTAATATTGGATTTATAGGTTAAGGAGAATGAGATATGATGAACTCTGAGCAGAAAAATGAATAAAACATGGTGAAATTAATACCTCAATTAGAGGGGTTGTCTGCTTAATTTGGTATATTTGGAGAATATATATATATATATATGAATTAATGTTTGGTGGTATAAATTACGGAAATAATCGCCCAAAATTTGGGAATTTCTTCCCAGAAAATTCGATTGCTCCTGTTCAATTACTTCCAAAGATATCAGACTGAGGGTTTTCCATTTACTTTGAGGAATTTAAGGTTTACGAGACTTGAAAGATTCTCTGCTGAGTGCAATTCCAGGCAGTTTTGCAGTTTCACTCTACTCATGTTTATGGCAAGGCAATATTTTGTGAAATATC
>APFE030679377.1:0-10017 GCA_000404065.3 Pinus taeda
GTATATATAGTAATGTCACAAGGTATATATAGTAATGGTTATTTATATATGTTTTTTTTCAATAAAATAGTTTAGGGTAAGATGTTTATAATGAGATATTTTGTAATGGTTATTTATATATGTTTTTTATAATAAAATAATTTATAGTAAGTTGTTTATAATAAGATATTTTTATTTACGTATTATGAGGATGTTAGTAAATTGAATATTATATATGTTTATTTGATTATTGGGTTATAATATTTTAAAATTTATGGTTAATTATTGAAAAGAGAAAGCATGTAAATCATGTTAATGGAATTATAATAAAATGTATAATGTGATTAAGAGTTTTTTTTTTTTAAGTGAAAAAAATATGTTGTTATGCATATATGTATTTACTATTAAGCTTAAGTTTTCTCAACAAACTTTATATTTGATATAAGCAGAGGATTGACTTACAAGTCAAAGTACACAACTAAAATTGCCACCAATGACTATAATTTCAATTAGGAAGTCAAATGGACTAAAACTACAAATAATATGTTGTCATATTAAACTCATAACAAATAAATACACCAAGAATGTCTTGTATATTTACTCAATATAAATGACCAAATCACTCAACCCTTCCTACAATCTAACAGATGAATCGTCTTGGGATTTCTCTAAAGTCAAATGGACTAAAACTACAAATAATATGTTGTCATATTAAACTCATAGCAAATAAATACACCAAGAATGTCTTGTCTATTCACTCAATATAAATGACCAAATCAGTGAACCCTTACTACAATCTTAGAGATGAATCATCTTAGGGTTTCCCCTACAAGTTATTGTACTTCTATATAGAACCAAAAGAAATTCTTTGTTTGTAGCCTTAAAATTTATATAAGATGGGGGTCGTCGAAAGACATTCTTCATTTATAGTCTTAAAATTTATAAAATACGGTAGCCTGGAAGGTCAAGAACATGCCATTTCCATCTTACAACTCCAACCAACAAAATCATCCACAAAACAAAGATTCCTATTAGAAGTTCAACCAATCAAATATTGTTCTAAATTATCATTTTTGTACATACATGTTATAGTTATGGTGATGGGCCCAGGCCTATTGTACCCTGTCAATTATTAAATCGGTGATTTGTGATAATATCCGGTGGTTGATTTGCATTATTGTGTGATTAATTGTTTCGTACCAACTCTTAATTGTGAGGGGAACACATGTCATGACATCGGGCTCTGCTCTCCCGCCTTTACACTACACTCCCAAAAAACCCTGATCCCTCATTTGGTCACTGTGCCTGACATTTCTCTATTCAACCGAGAGGGTTTGTTGCTCTGGTTTTCTTTTGTAGTTGGTGAGTGTTCGATGGCTCTCTGTCTGCACACCTTGGTCACAAATCCCACTCTTATAGCCAAGGGTTTTGGTTATGTGTTACCTCTAGTTGCAGCCCTCTGTTCGTTGGTTCTCTCAGGGATTTTGAAGCTCGGCTCCGCTGGTAAGTTCCAACTCTGTAAACCCTTACCCCTATATTTTTACTTCTGTTTTAGAATGTAAGTCCTATTTTCTGATGGTTGGCTCTTGGTGGTTGCAGTGGACGTTGAGCCTTCTTGGTTGCTGGTCTCGGGAACTGTTGCCCACACGTTGGAAATGGGTAGGGTCATTCCATGTTGCTTTGCTTGTTTTCTTGTCTCGGAACTCTTTCTTCCTGTTGGTTCTCTAATTTGTCGTCAAGGGCTTTGGCCTCTCTGTTACTAGCTTTATGTCTAAATGCCTTTGGGCCTTAAAGAATTTTGTAACTTAATTATGAATTCTCTATAAGTTATTAGTTGGGGTTTCGAACCATGGTCTCGCCATTTGGTATTTATAGTTTACAATCTCGTCCTTAACTTGGACTATAAATATATTTGATACTTATGTGTATATGTTTATGCAAAGATTTTGAAAGGAAAAGAAAATATATTTATATATTATGGTACTTGTAGATGTATGCGGTGTCCTTGTTGTGACCGTGTTTATTGGTTCTACGAAACGCTCTGTCGATGTGTGACTGTAGTATTTGTCAGGTTCTTTCTATACTCAGGAATTGTATATGTTGGTTGTAATTGTATTTGATTCCTCCGCTGATTATTTCACCCTCGTATCTGTGGTTGATTCTTTCATGAGGCCCTCTGTTGTTTTACTGATTTTCACTTTCTCGGTGGCTGTTAAGAAAATCTAAATTGCTAGTTCTCTGTGGTTATTATGGAACACACTCAGTTCTTAATTAGGAAGAAATTAATTTGTTGCTGCAATGGAAATGGATTTAGATTCTCTCTTAAAAAAATGCCTGTATGTTTCTATTCTTTTTAGTTATGATGGAATCGTTACAGTTTTTTATTTTTTCCTTTTTTAAAGGATTACTATACAGTTACTTAAAATTTTCAGTAGTTACATATGGTTATTCATGATAATTGTTCATTTCTTTTTATCTAGATTCTAAAATTGACCTACAACAATAAATTTAAAAGAAAACGTAATGAAAATAAAAACAATAGGTTGAGATAGCCTTAAACTTGCCACAACATCCTAAAATGCTATTAACTAAAAGAATTATATGAGACTTAGAAAACTAGTTGTGAACCTTTCCAGTCTGTTGAGACAAATATTCCAACCTTGATCTCCCCTAGTTGGATGCTCTTGCATCAAGCTCCCTGGGTAATAAAAATTCATGGCTTCGGTCCATGAGCTCCTCGAATGAATACCCTACACACTGTATTTGTCCTACATCAAGCCATGAACTATCCTCAATGGGACGGTTCTTCCACTTCAAAGGTTACTTTAGCTACTCTTTTCTTCGAGTCTGCCTGGCCACTTCTGTATCGAGGATTCTCTCGATCTCAAGGGGTTGAGCTAAAGGCATTTGCCTCATCCAAGAACTACTTCCTTTCTAGGTATCCCAATTTGGTCGTGCTGAACTGTCGTCTTCAGGACTAGAAGTGTATGGAAACAGATTTGCCACGTTAAAGATAGGCGATATGCCTATTCCTGGAGGCAATTCCAATTCATAGGCATTTTCAAAAATTTTACGTAAAATTTTGCAAGTGTTGGGTTGTGTTATATTCTTTCCACGACTAGCCCATGTAGTTAATCGAGGGTTAGAGGGGAGGAGGTCACAGGGGGTTTGAGGGGTACTCGTAACCCCACTTCAAGGGGGCTGGGGTATCTCCCCAAAAAATTTTGGTTTTGGACCCTATGTTAGGTTTGACAGACCCACCTATGGTTTTGTGCATGATTTCGGACATGTTTTTTGGACACGATGGTTTTCGGTCCATGGTTTTGGACGTGATGGTTTTCGTTCCATGGTATTTGATGCTTCAACATGTATAAATATGTATTGTAACATTGAAAGGAACATAATGAAAATCAAGCTAGTAGTCCTGCTTTTGCGATCCAGGGGAAATCTCTATGTATATGTGCTTTATGTGTTATGCTCTCGCATTATTTAATTTTTGTGATTTAGAATTCGTATGCAGGTAATTTATATACAGGGTTAAAACCTACAGCAAGGTCCAATTTTCTTAAATTTCCATTTATTGTATTCATCCTTATGGAACCTTTCTCTGTGCAAATGTGCTAGGACTTGGTCCCCTACATTAAATTGTACCTCCCACCATTTCAGATCTGCCTGCTATTTATACCTCTGGCTACTGTCCTGTAACTTTGACTTTACCTGCTCATGTAGGTCATTAATTGCTCTTGTGAAATATTCCCTGTCAACACTCCTTCTTTCCAAGTGTCTCAGATCTCGTAACTCATGCACTCCATGAGTATGCATTCCATACAAGATCTCAAAAGGACTATTTCTCATGCTTCGATTTGGTGAATCGTTGTATGAAAATTCCGCTTGGGCAAGTACACCATGCCACAACCGTGAATTTTCTCCAACTAAGCTTCGTAGTAGGCTTCCCAAGCTCTTATTTACCACCTGTGGGTGATAAGCGGAGCTGAAATTCAATTGTGTGTCTAGCTTTTTCCACAAGGTGTGCTAGAAATGTCCTATGGATTTCACATCGCTGTCAGAAACAATAGGCTTGGGTAGGCCGTGCATCTTACAACTTCAGTGAAAAACAAGTGTGCTACATGAGTGGCATCACTAGTTTTCCTGCAAGGGGTGAAATGTGCCATTTTTGAGAACTAGTCCACTACCACCATAATGGAGTCATACCCTCGCTGTGTTCTTGGTAGACCTCAGACAAAGTCCAGGCTAACTAAGTCCCACAGTCTACTTCGAATATGCAGTGGTGTGTAGAGTCCGTGTTCTGACTGTGTCCTTTCGCTAACTGACACACTTTACACTTGGTCACATATCGCTGCACGTCTCTTCACATCTTCGACCAATAATAAAAATGGCTGAGCTGATCCAAGGTCTTATCAATTCTGAAGTGTCCGGTTAGACCTCTGTTATGTTTTTCCTGGATGATGTTCTACCTCATTGAACATTCGCGAATACATAGTTGTCCTCCTTTAAATAGCATCTCCTCCTATAAGTTATAGTCTAGCCATGGACTATTATTCCTCAAAAAGGGGTTTTTGGCAAGCTTCATAAGCCTCCTTGAAATTTGCATCTGTCTGATACAAGTCCTTCAGGTGTTCAAAACCCAACACTAGTATCGTGCTCTCGTGTAAGAGTAAAACTCTTCTGTTTAATGCATCTGCTACCTTGTTGGCCTATCCACTGATATGCTTCAATAAGAATGTAAAAATCTGCAAGTAATCAACCCATTTCACATGCTTGTGGTTTAACTTATGTTGCTGCATAAAATACTACAATGCAAAATTATCAGAAAACAAGACAAAATCATTACCCAACGAATATTGTCTCCAATGCTTCAATGCTTGGACGACATCATAAAACTCCTTATCGTAATACATGTATTTCTGCCTACTTTCATTGAATTTTTCACTGAAGTAAGCCACTGGTTTGTCTTCCTAGCTAAGTACAACTCCAATGGTTGTACTATTGGCATCATAACGAACTTGGAAAAGTTTGGTAAAATTAGGCAATCTCAAGGTTGGCCTTCTAGTGATCTTCTTCTTCAATATCCGGAAGCTTTTCTCTACCACTTCAGTCCAATGGAAAGGCTGACTTGCCTTTTTAATGGTGTCCAACATACCTGTGTAGATCCCACTAAAATTCTTTATAAACTTATGATAGAAACTCACCAACCTGTGAAAACTCTGAACTTCTAATAGACTCTTAGGGGATGGCTAGCTGATTATAGTTACAAATTTTTATGGGTCCATTTTCAGCTTATTTTTCGAAATCATAAAACCCAAATAGACTAATTCCTTCTAAAAAAAAGGAACATTTTTTCAAATTTATCAGCAACTTATTTTGTTGTAATTTCTCCAGCACATATCTAGCGTGTCAAGAATGTTCTTTTCTAGTCTTACTAAAAATCATTGTATCATCAAGATATACAATCATGAATTTCCCAATGGACTCTTTCAACATCTCATTCATTAGGTGCATGAAAGTGCTAGGGGCGTTACTTAACCCAAATGGCATCACTAGCCACTCATACAAACCTTCATTTGTTTTGAAAGTTGTTTTCCATTCGTCCCCTTCTCTTATTCTGATATGGTGGTATCCAATTTTTAGATCGATTTTAAAAAAATATGTTGCTCCACTCAAGCATTCCATCATGTCATCCATTCATGGAAATGGGAACCTATACCTGATGGTAATCTTATTGATGTCCCTTGAATCAGTGCACATTCGCCACTCTCCTCCTTTCTTGGGAGCTAAAACTGTTGGAACAGCACAAGGACTTAAACTTTTCCGTATCAATCCTTTGCCCAGCAATTCTTTTACCTACTTCCTGATCTCTTCGTTGTCCTTAGGACTCATCCAGTAAGCAGCCTTGTTTTGTAAACTAGCTCCAGGTATGAAATCTATGTGATGATTGATACTTCTCTTGGGTGGTAACTTATCTGGTAAGTCATCCACCACAATGTCGCTGAACTCCTGCAACATATCCTGAATTTCTTCAGGTAAGTCCAAAATTTCAGTATGTAATAGCACTGTTCTCAGCCTCCTTACAACAACATACTTTATGTCATTATCCTCAATCTGCTTCAAAAATTCTTTTCCTCCCAACAGCAACACTTTGGCTCCACTAGCTTCTGTTGTCTCTTCTTCCTTGATGGGTAGAAGCATATGCTTAATCCCATCCTTAAAAAACTTAAAACAGTTTGTCTTTCCATCATCAACCACCTTTCGATCATACTTCCATTGTCCACCTAGCAGAATATGAGACACGTCCATAGGCATAATATCACAAGTTAGCTTGTCCCTATAATTGCTAATATGGAACTCAACCTCACATTGTTCATCAACTTGCAGTTGATGCCCTTTCTGTAACCAAGACACCTTATAGGGAGTGGGGTGCTTCAACCTTTTCAAACCCAACTTCTCCACCATCTCTATGGAAACTAGATTATCAGTGCTTCCATTGTCTATAATCAATTTGCAGCATTTCCCATGTGACTTACACATAGTCCAGAATAATGCCTTCCTTTGGGTTTGGTCAACTGTCTACTTTGTCAATTTCAGTAGTACCTTATTCAAGACTAAAGCCTCTCCTGTCTCCAGTACATTTTCTACCTCCTGGGGTGGTGCCTCTGCTTCTTCTATTTGAGCAACATATGCTCCTCTTGGTCCAACCTGTTCACCTTCAGGACACTCATAGGACTTGTGCCCCCACTTGTGGCACTTATAACACTAGATGGTAGCTCTTCTGCCTCTGCCACTACCCCTTCCGTGCTGGTATGGCCTTCCTCCCCTAGTGCTACTTTCCTTTTCTATTGTTCTTGAAGTCTTTGAATTGCTCCCTTCCTCACTCTGGTTGGCAATTCTTCCTCTGCTAAAGGATTTCCCTTTCCCTCTGCCAGATCCACATCCTCTTCTGGCATTCTGTCTCCTAGTAATCTTCTCTTCTACCTTCAAGGCACTCTGATAGGCTTCATCTATATTTTTTGGGGAAAGAATACTTATCTTGTCCAATATCTCTAGCCTTAGGCCATTTACAAACCTCGTTGTTTTTTCTAGGGTGTCCTCCACGTAACTTGCTCTCAGGTTCACCCGATTCTTTAGTGTATTCTTTTATAGTCATTCCCTTCTGCTTCAAATTCTGCACTTATCAGTACATAGAAATTTGATAAACTTTGGGCAAAAACTTACCCTTCAGTTTGGCTTCCATCTTGGTCCACTTTTTAATAGGTTGCTTATCTAATCTCCTCCTCTCTGCTTGTACACTATCCCACCATAAGGTTGCATGCCCTTTCAACTTGGTGGTAGGGAATTTAACTCTTCTATCTTCGATGATCTCCTCATATTCAAATTACTTGTTTAACTCACTGATCCAGTCCAACAGTACTTCTACGGACAAATTACCATCTTAGGTTGAAATCTCAGGCTTTGGCTTACTACTAGCCAACAAAACTGACTTTAAAAACCTGATTTCAGGTCCTTCCTCATTTGATCCATCTGTCGTAGCTGCAGCTTCTTCCTCACTGTCATCGCCTCCATCCAGATCCCTTCTCCTTCCTGCTTCTACTGTCACCAAATGGGAATTCAAGATCCTAATCTCCTCTCTTAATCCTTCATCTGCTACTCTTCGAATAACTCTTCCATGACCTCGTCTTACAACTTATCATTTATAAAAAAAAACTTAATCGGGATCTGATACCAAAATGATGGGACTAGCCCTATTGTACCCTGTCAATTATTAAAGAGGTGATTTGTGATAATAGTCGACGATTGATTTACGTTATTGTGCGATTAATTTTTTGGTACCAACTCTTAATTGTGAGAAAAACACTTGTTCCAACCTCGGGTTCTGCTCTCTCGCCATTACACTACGCTGCCGAAAAACCCTAACCCCTCATTTGGTCATGGTGCTCGACATTTCTTTGTTCTTCTGAGAGGGTTTGCTGCTCACGTTTCATTTTGCATTTGGTGAGGGTTCAATTGCTCTTTGTCTGCACACCTTGGTCACAAATCCTGCTCTTGTAGCCGAGGGTTTTGGTTATGTGTTAGCTCTAGTTGTAGTCCTTTGTTCTCCAGTTCTCTCAGGGGTTTTGAAGCTTGACTCCCCTGGTTAATTCCAACTCTGTAAACCCTTACCCCTATCTTTCTACTTCAGTTTCGAAATGTAACTTATGTTTGTTGATGGTTGGCTCTTGGTGGTTGCACGTGGATGTTGAGCTGTCCTAGTTGCTGGTCTCAGGTCCTGTTGCCCACACGTTGGAAACTGGTAGGGTCATTCCATGTTGGTTTGTTTGTTTTCTTGTCTCGACACTCTTGCTGCCTGTTGGTTGTCTCTGATCTGCGGTGAAGGGCTTCAGCCTCTCCGTTACTGGCTTTATGTCTGAATGCCTTTGGGCCTTAAAGAATTTTGTAACTTATGTCTGAACACTCTTCAAGTTATTAGTGGGGGTTTTGAACCATGGTCTCACCGTTTGGTCATTACAGTTTACAATCTCATCCTTATCTTGGACTGTAAATATTTTTTATACTTCTGTGTATACGTTTATGGAATGATTTTCAAAGGAAAAAGAAAATATATTTATATATTCTGGTACTTGTAGATGTATGCGGCATCCTTGTTGTGACCGTGTTTATTGGTTCTATGAAACCCTTCGTTGATGTGTGACTGTAGTCTTTGCCAAGTTCTTTGTATACTCAGGAAATGTATATGTTGGTTGTAACTGTATTCGATTCCTCCACCGGTTATTTCACACTTGTATCTGTGGTTGATTCTTCCAGAAGGCCCTTTGTTGTTTCACTGAATTTCACTTTCTCGGTGGCTGTTAAGAAAAACTAAATTTCTAGTTCTATGTGGTTATTATGGAACACACTCAGTTCTTAATTAGGAAGAAATTAATATGTTGCTACAATGGAAATGGATTCATATTCTCTCTTAAAACAATTCTTGTATGTTTCTATTCTTTTCAGCTGTGATGGAATCGTTACAGTTTTTTATCTTTTCCTTTTTTAAAGGATTTCTGTAAAGTTACTTAAAACTATCAGCAATTACATATGATTATTCCTGGTAACTATTCATTTCTTTTTATCTAGATTCTAAAATTAACCTACAACAATAAATTTAAAGAAAATGTAATGAAAATAAAAATAGTATGCCGAGAAAAACTTAAACTTGCCACAACATCCTAAATGCTATTAACTAAAAGAACTAAATGAGACTTAGAAAACTAGCTATGAACCTTTCTAGTCTGCTGAGACAAATACTCCGACCTTAATCTCCCATAGCTAAGTGGGCTTGCATCATATGAGTTGTGGATCACAACCTTTGATTATCCCTTGGTCATGCCTTTCTATTTCCTTGTAAGATTTTAATGAATTAGCAAGGCCCATCATAGTGATCCTTTATTATATCACTAACTCCAAACAATAATGTGAAGAATAGCATGTAGGAGTACCTCTTGTTTTCCTTTAATAGCTTAATACTTATTCTTTTCCTTTCCAAGTACCTACTCCCCCATTTCCCTTTGAACTCAACTCCTCCTTCATACTTGACTTTGAATTTGTCTGGAAACTCATTAATGTTTCAAACTCTACTTTAACATTTTGTTCTTGTTCATTATTGTTCCACACTCATATTTGTTTCACTTTAGCAGTTTAAGTTCTATTTTATAGTTATAATTCTAAATGCATAACTTATTATTTATTTAAGATTTTTCCATTACATTATTTCTCTACCCTAATCTTTTATCATTACATTATTTCTCTACCCTAATCTTTTATCTTCTTTATACAACGTGTTTGACCATTACAAGGATCCACCACTATATCTTAAATTCATACATGATATAAGATAATCGTGACAAAGAATTTTATTTTATCCGCATGAATAATTTCCTTTGCGTAAATCATGATATTTAGCTAAGACAATCTGTAGCATTTACTCGAGGCATTTTAGTTACGGTCTCTATTTTGTCTTAATGATATCTTTTCGTGTAGACTTTT